>JAPDSC010123726.1:58989-79113 GCA_026290005.1 Latrodectus geometricus | reverse complement strand
TTACTTCCAGTTTAAGATAACTTTTATAATTTTCTCTAAACCTGGAACATTATTGTTAAAAACATTATTTCTAGTTTCAGATAACCTGATACTCTTCCCAGACATTAAACGACCAATATAACTATCTTGAAGAAAAATAAATTATCCTCTAATCCTTTCTTATCTGTTTTCGGAAATTGGTTCCCTATAAAAGTTGTATTTAATTTGGATTACAAAATTCTTGATCAATATGTGATGTATTTTGAAGAAATTTTAACTGAATAGCGTTTAGTTATTTTGATGGAGAATCACATATCTATATTTTTTTGTAGTAGTAATAGTAAATTTATGATCCAACTTTAATCTTTATAAGAGGTAGATTATTTACCAGTTATTTCAGATTCATATTATTTAATCCACTGATCAGGAGCATTTTTTTTATTACTAAGCACTATTCAATTCCAGAATTTAAGAAAAAATTATAAAGCTGAATTCGAGTTAGTTCTTAATATCTTATTCCACGAATTATGAAGGTAAGCAACATTTGTATTTATTACACACATTTGGAGTCGCAATTTGTAAACAGCTGAACTATGAGAAACCGCAACTCTTATTTTGTGGTTTCTCCTACTTCAAATTCAAAAATTCTTGTTTGGAAGAAGGGAGAGTGAGAATTGTCATTAATTTTCTTCGTCTATTTGGAACAAATAATGGTACCACCGAATCTTTCTGTTTAGGAAGATTAATTATCTTCCATACACCTGGAACATTTACATTTCGACACAATATTTGCAACAATATGCGAATTATGTAAACAATTATTACGAAGTTTGACTTCTCTAACAAGTTCATGTGTTTAAACACAAACCAATTTATAACTTTAAAGCATTTATAAATAAGGCGATAGTCCTACAAAATATAATAAAATAAGTATTCTGAGCTTTAATGAGGAAATTTTTACATCCTAAGTAGACGAAACCTAAAAGGCAAATATACCAAAGAAAAGTTTATACACACATATTACAGCCTGAAATATTATTTTACAATTGATCCATTCAATTAATAAAAAAATTTGTCATAGTTGAAATTTTAAAACTGGCGTTTGACCCTCTGTTAAATAACAGGAAAATTTCATTTGCACCCTTTGGATTTTTTATCTACCTTTTTAGATTTTTTAAACTTCCTATCACCTTTTAAGAGTAGATATTGTATGAAAAGCAATGGATTCAATTCGCACTCACAAAGCCAATATTTCTGTAGCTTCCAGGCAAAATTACAGCTGTTAATATATTTCTTGCTACTTATTTCTGTGTCTCAGAGACTTCTTATATATATATATATATATATATATATATATATATATATATCTTCTCTTCCTTTCCTTTATCCTATTTCACTTTATTCCCAATGCAAAGCCTAGAACTCTGAATTGTTTCATTTTTTATTCTTAGGCATTAAAGTTTAATACGTCTCTATATACATGATGTTTAATCCAATATTAACGAAGAGGACCAAATTTTCTAATAAATAAATATATAACATTAAATAAATAACTTACTAAAATGCAAAGTGAAATGCACATGATGCATTTTTGTCAATTGTAATATGTTTTATTCCTAAATATCATGTTAAGCCTTTTTTGTATGCAATAAGCTAGAAGTCCTTCAAAAATCAAGTAAAAAAAACTCAAGACTAAGCTTTGATTATTTTCAAAAGGAAATTCTTGATTAAGGAAAAGTACAGAATCAAGCACGCACAGGTCAAATTAATAATATTTGATAATAAGCGATTGATATATATTTTTTCCTAAGGAACAGAATGTATGAATGGATAATTATCACATTTCAGCAATAATTTTGTATTTTATTTACCTATGAACTTTTTTCTTATAAATCATTTAAGCACCTACGATTTACATACAAATATTTTTTAATAGTAATATGTTGAAATGAACAATTCCTTGTATATTTACATAAAGATAAGCTATTTCAAAAATATGACTTATATGTCATGTTTAAAATATATACTTTTTCATATATGAAATTAGTATTTAAATTTATTGATTTCACACATTTTCAAATAAAATTTAAGAAATACAAAATCAATTTAGAATATCGAATTAAATATTCAAGGATTTTTCAAAATTACATTGAAAGGAATATAGGCCTAATACCCTATATTCCTTCCCTAAATTAATATTTAGTGAAATTAATGGAGTTGTAAATAACCTTGGTAACAGCTATATAATGCATTAAACATAAAAATTAACTTAAAAGTTTTGTGATTAATATTTTCTAATAGTTCGGTTAAAATATACAAAACTTCACATAATTTTCCAAAAACTATCAGTTTACACAATCAGTCAACTGATAAATAATTCATTTCCAGGCTGCCTAAATTAGCATAAATTTAAATTGTAAAGAAAATTGGAAGGAAAATCGTGCACTGGGTTTGAATTATTTTCTTTACTCTTCACGAAAACGCGTTCTCCGCCCCTTCATAAAATGTATTTCAAAGAAAATTAATGCCTTGTAAAGCAATTAAATTAATTTATTGATTGGTAATGAAAATAAATGTCGTTTAAAACTTTAGCTTTGGGAATTTTCTAAATATAAAAATTCAGTAATAAATATTTTGAAATATTGATTTCATAGAATAGAAAATAAGCAGTAAAAATTTGCTTAAGGTGAGCGTAAAAATAACTATATTACAACAAATGTAATTATATTGCATTCTTTTAACTGTTTAACATAAAATTACGAAAAAGGCAAACAACACATAAGTAAAATATAACGAAATTCCATACTATTTCTACCGCCACTCGATTTGGAATATATTAGTTTGGGGAAAAAGTAATCCATTATTTTTTCGGTAGACGTCTGTAGTGATCGATATCTCGTCAGGTATATATCAAACAATTTCAGATTTATGCTCGTTGGAAAGGTGACATTTGACACTAAAATATCCTCTTGATGTTTTTTGTTTGATTAATTCAGTTACGAGTACAAGGTTTTAAAAATGGAAGACAACAAACAGAAAATTCGATACATTTTCGTTTTTCTCTTGTAACGGTGAAAAAGATAGCCAGGTGGCTAAAATTGTAAAAGGTGTTTATCGTCCTATATAAGACTGTAACAACCAGTTACGTACAATTTTAGTCTCGTCGATTCCGTTCGGGTATTTTTGATGTTAGAGATGCACCTCGCATGTGGATACAGCATCGTCGAAAATGTCTATAAAATATCAAAAATGATCGAAGTTAACCGCATGTCAGCAGTCGTAACGCGCAAGACCTAAAAATCTACATGAAAGCTGTTTTAAACCTTTTTAAAAAGCGAATCCAAAAGAAGTTACATAAAGTTCACGTAAAAATAATGGATTTCTTTTTCCCCAAACTAATATTTGGTAAACAAACCACTCGAAACAAATTCAATAATATAAAGCAAAAATAATTAATATTTAATTGTTATTAATTAATATATATATATATATATATATATATATATATATAAACAGAAATTTTGATTTTTTTCATATTATATGGCAATTTCAATTAGTGTGAATTAAATTAGAAAATCATCATGCTATGTAATCAATTTGAAAAAAAAATAATGATTTGCTTCTAAATAAGAACAAATAATTGATTTTGAAAGAAATATTTTTCAACAGAAAAGTTGAACGAATTTTAACTGATACATGATCTCCTTCGGTAATATATTTCTGATATTTTTAAAACTAATCAGTCTGGAATTGACTGTAAACTGTTCCAAAAAATATGATTATAAATGGTTTGTTCTATGTCAATAAGTTTATCATATGTATATCAAGGCATACCATCCGTACATAATTTGACGTCTCAGGAATCAATTAAGGCATTTATATGATTTTCAGTTGGCTATACCTGTATTCACATGGCAAAGGAGTAGTAGGAAACGTTAACAATCCAACTCACTGTTATACCACACGAAGTAATATTGCTTCATTAGTAAAATAGTAAAAAAAAAAAAAATAAATAAATAAAAAAAAAAAAAAAAAAAAAATAAAAATAACTATTAGTATGTGAAATATAGCGATGAGTATTTTTTAATATAATAAAGAAAATAGATATAGTTTAAATAGTAAGATTTACTTTAATAAAGTGCGTAACTGACTACGGATGGGGAGGACCTGGGTTCGAATACCGACTCGGGCATAGATGTACTTTCTCTTCCTATGTGTTTCTTGTCCTTTTCTCTAATGATGGAGGAATGTGGCCCGAACTATAAACGGGTTTGGGGTGGTGTGAAGTGGGTAGTGCTACTCGCCTCCGTGACTTGGTTCACAGATACCCACCGGGTAACGATAAATGAGTAGCAGTTTCCGGCCTTGTTGTGGCTAAAAAAGGGTTAATCACCCAAGTACCCACCATTGAAAAAGTTTGTGGATATGTACTCTTTTTTTTTTTTAAGTCAAGTTATAATCGATATATATATGAAGAAATGACGTTTGACATATGAAAATGAAAAAAAAAAAGAAAGAAAATACACAACAAAGCCGCTGAGTTTCAAGTTTTCAAAGATGATAGAAACATTTTTCAAAGATGATGAACCAAGTTATCATAGAAAACAATTAAATATTTTATAAATTTTGCGTTTTCTGCGAGACAATTGCTGTCTTAATAGGCGATTTATTAAATATGCTTACTGCTTAAAATAAAAAATTTACACCATCATCACATAAAACGATTCTGATTTAAAAAATAAATTAAAAATACTAAACAGCCTAGACATAAAGAAAGAGATAACATGCAAAAAAATTCCTGAATGAATGGCTTAAATCCACTAATTGTTGGGCCTTGTGTAATGTGAATTTAAAGAAAGCAGCAAAAAGCATTTTTATCTGAATTCAAGAGTTATTTATATTTACTATAAAACAAATATTTAGTAGAAAAACTACAACTTAATGTAGAGATAACCATTTTTGATGCAAAGGATTTGAAAGAAATATTGTAATAGGATTTACTCGGGAGTATCATAAATATTTGTTTGACTTCAAAGGTGTTATATCTTACGACGGAGAGAAAGATTGTGTGTCAAGAATTTGTTAAAGTAATATTATAATTACTCTGTCATGACAACGCTTGAAAGTGCACGAGAGAAATTAAGACAGCAGCCATGTCTACACCAGCAATGTAATTCTAAACTATGCAACGTCCTTCGCTAGTCAGCTTGGATCTACTCTTATTAAAACATAGCATTTGAGACAACTTGAAGACTCTAAGATTATGTCTCAGCATTCATTAAGATTTCCAGATTGGTGAAATTTGAACTTTTTTGAAGATTAAGGAAAATTTGAATTGTCTGATAAAAAAAAATTACGTGTTTAAAAACAGAATCACATTTTTCTCTCAGTACTATTAATTAATCACATCGGACAGAGTTGAGCAATACAACTCAGCATTTATTACTGAACTAAATATTGTCCTAACATCCAGTGTAAGAATCGAATTTCTGAGGTAGCCGATCATGTGCAACAAAGTAATTTGATTTCTTGTGAATAAGTTTACATTTTTTTAAGTTTTAGGGCTGCCTGTGCTATTATATCATCCAAGTGCCATTAATTTCAATAAGGTAATTGTCAGCTACATACAGCATGACTTATAATATAAGCAACAATACATTATTCTTCCAGATCCTTAAAAGTCCCAGATCTTATACTTACAGAATACATTTGGGATATAGAGAAAAAGCAGCTTCAGCTATCTAGGAATAAAAATTAGTTGACCAGTTGACAGTGATAAATTAATAAAATAAATGGTTCACTAAGAATTAGCTTGTATAGCTATTAGAAGAGCTTTAAAGTTTATGAAATCAACATTTATTTTGCTCATCAGTCAATAAAATATGTTTTTGCGTTGAATCTGAAATCATCATTCGTTAATGCAAACATTACATGTCAAATTTTATGGTCCTGGTTTTTTCTGAGTGCATTCTTTTTCACAGATTGTATTTGTAATAACATATAGTACATCAAACTGTAAAAATCTGGGTTAGTAATAAAATTTTACATAAAACTGCCTTAAACTTAATTTATATATTGAACACATTTCTTATAATATCAACATTTTAAGAGAGAAAGTAAAGGAAATAAAAATGATACAACAGCAGAATGTGCAGATAGTAAGAGATTATAAAAAGTAAAGTCAGATTCTTTATAAAATAAAAATATCTTACAGAATTGATTAAAAACATTGTTTTCGAAAAAGTATAGTAAATAGAGGAATTAATATAAACAGAAAAAGATCAGAAAATTTCAATCAGAGTGGTAGGTGTTAGCAAATAACAGAGAATACCATGTACCAGATACTTACTCGTTAATGTTGCATATGAGTTAATGCTCATAACGTTCAAAATACAAGTGAAACTTATGTGCAAGTTTTGCAAATTCAATCAGGGAGGTATTGAATGAGTTCATAGCTCATGCTTTAGTATTTTTAGTAATTGCTCTCTTTTTTTTCGTCTTTTTTCTTCACTTTTTCGCTGATAATGCATTTAGTTTTAATTTAATAATGATATTTCTTTATGGGGCACATTAGTTTCTCCATTCTTTTGGAAGCTAATTTCACCTATATTTAAACAAAAAATAAATAAATAAAATAAAATAAACATAAGAAAATAAGAATATGTTTTATAATTTTTTTA
Source organism: Latrodectus geometricus (assembly GCA_026290005.1). NCBI lineage: Eukaryota > Metazoa > Arthropoda > Arachnida > Araneae > Theridiidae > Latrodectus > Latrodectus geometricus. Next base: position 72,454 of record JAPDSC010123726.1, on the reverse strand, counting down.
TCATAGTAACTAAAAATTAAAAAATAACTTTATATGAAATGTTGGAATGTGTGTGAAAATTGTATTAAAACTAACTCCAATTAACTCTCTTCCCTTGCAATGGAAATAAATGATATTAAAATGTAAGATATTCCAACTGCTAATAAATAGTTTACATTAGCACAAACACTTACCCCTTACATTTTCTTACTGTTGTGTCAAACAAAAATAAAACTGACATATTACTTTTCTTTATATTATCTGTCAGTATGATAATTAACTGAAATTGACACCAGCTGTTCAATCATGAAACACTACCAAAAAAATAAAATGTTCTGAATTTTTTTTTTACGCCTAATTTTTAACTATCTAAAAATAAATGAATTGCCTGTTATAACTGATAATAGTTTAACGAAACTTATTTTTTAATAAATTATTTCTTTTATGTATGCAAAAATATTTTCTCGGAGTTTAAAAAAAGAAAAATAAATTAAAAAAAAAATAATTACTATTAAAGTTGCAAATGAAAAAGGTTAAAGATTTTGAAATTGAGGAAAATCACCACAAAAGCATGAAATGCGGTTTTACAATTAAAATGACCGAATTTCCTCTGAGTAAGTTATGGTCAAGATTTATTAAAGACATTTATTGCAATATTATCACCTTCAAAAAGTAGAAAAATTGTCCTTCTATTTTGAAGGTGCTTAGAAAGTGAGACCTTGATTAATTTGTTTCAGTTACTTTCAGTTTATCAGTAATGGATTGAAATGTTAAACGACCCATCTGTGTTAATAAAAGATTATTTATTTAAAGGAAAAAACATTTATAATAATGATCTAATTGAATAATGGTTGTAATTAATAAAAAAATATAATTGACTGTGATGACAACTTGATGTCATACAGCATCACCAATTTTTCCTTTTTTAGAGAGTGAGGAGCAGGCAAAGGGAAGGTTTCTACCAGCAGTTACATAATATAGCATTCTGTGCAGCTGAAAACAAAACACAACAAAGCAAATAATCTTAATTACCATTAGCCACGTATCCAGTTAAAGAAATGACTAGATAAGATAAAGATTTATTTGTAACAAATAAATTTAAAAATGGAATGTGGATCAGATGATCACACATTCTCAAGAAATATTTTGCGAAAAATATTTAAATTAAATACACTGGGTTTGATATATCTATATAAGTAATGTAATTCGTATTTTTTGTTTATGATTGAATTCTTTGTTTTTCCTATGGTAATGCATTAATAATTTTTTGAAGCAAATAGCAATCAATATTAAATAGCAAAATATTTTTTTACAGGTTTAAATACTAATAGCCAAATTTGATAGTTTTCAGGCTAGCTGATTTTGTTTATTCCATTTAAATTGAAATGAATAATAAATTTTCAAAATGCTTAAAAAAATTATTCCTGTCGCAGCTTTGTTTGTTAAACAAAATCACAATCGCACATTTTATTTGCACTATTCATTAAAATAAAATTTTTTATGATTATTTAGTCTTAAACAATAATATGCACTGATTTGTTTTAAAAAAATCTTGATTTAAAAGTATTAATTAATGCTACATATTAATAAATGATAAGAAATATTTCCAAACACACTAACTATATTGATAAATAGAAACAATTACAAAAACTATTCTTCTGTTTGTAAAAACATTAGATTCTATTTTTGAAAGATAAATCATTCAAATTTAGAATTAATTCAAATTATTTTTAAAAACGTGGGATATCACTTGAATGACGTTCAAATTAAAAATAAGTACTTTTAAAGAAAACGTGAAAAATATCAATCGCTTTACTAGAATAATAAACAACTCATTTCCTTGAGAAATCTAGAGAAAACATTTCCAGTTCCCTCCTTATCACTAACAATTATCGTTGCAAAGTATTCTTCCAGAAATGATTTATCAATTTTTGTACTTGCACAAACATCATTGAAACACAATAACCAAACAATACTTAAGATAGAATAATTCCACACACAAATCGAATAAATGCTTTAGCAGAACATGTTTAAAACAATTTCAAACACTTTAAATCAGTAAGGCTTTATCTTATTTTAAACAAGATAAAGAACTTTCAACACAAAGGACCAATGAAAATAAATAACCATGGCAGTGTTTCGTCATCAATATTATGTGGAAATTTCGAGTAGATATATAGAAAGGGAGTTGATCTCGTCAGATGATCTTGGTTCGAAATTTCTGATTATTATCTCCAGATACGATTTATTAATTATTCCAAACCAACGCAAGATATTTGTTTCTCTAATCTGATGTAAATGTAAAAATATGCAAAGAAACAGAATAATGTTTATATGTAGCGTTTGAGAAAAATACTAATGAAGAAGCAACTTAATAGCAGTATTAGAATATATACATATATAGTAAAAATCAAAAGATAAAATTTAAAATCGTTTGAACCAAGCAAAGTGATATTACATTCATTTAAAAATATTGCTTCTCTTTTTTAAAAGCGTTATTTTTTTTATAACTGGAGTAACACAATAAAGACTTATTAGACTTCATTAAAGTAAATTGAAAACAATTCTTTAATCTATAAAAAAAAAATGCATTATGCAAAATAACGGAACATGAGCAAACCTCTTGTGAAGATAAAAACATGAACGAATGTTTTAAGCTACTCGAATTTTATTTTATAAGCTTAACTTTCTTGATCAGTTTTACAAAGAAAAATTGATTTAATGAAATTTGTATCGTCATTTATTTGGTCTTATTTATATCTCCCTAAATAATAATTTTTTGATCTTTAATGAGCTTCTACAGCTACGAATTTTCTGAAAAACAATTTGACTTCCCTCAAATTGTGATGCTTTAGAAATATGTGATAGTAAACATAATTTACTTTTGCTTCAGTAACATTCGTTCTGAGAGATTAAAGGTAATATACGCGCGTTCTATGAGTTACAATTTTATTTGTTAATTGTCACTAGTAAAGCAAAATGTCATTAAATTCAATAATATACCATTAAATCAACCAAACTTTTTTTGGTATGGTACTAAAAATAGTCTGTGTTTCAATAGCAGTATTCTCAATAATTGAGAATGAAAATGTTCCATCGTCTATTTCAGAGCATTAAATTTAAATATTTTAAGGAAATGACACTCCGTATGTGTCAGTGAAAGTTAACATTTTTTTTAAGTCTGACATTGAAAGCTTTTATTTCATGTTTTACACATTAGACTATTTACAATGGACACAGAGTAAAAAATTCCTTTATATAATTTCTAATTGATTTTTACAGTTTTGAAAACATTTAAACAAATAATGTTTTCAGCATTTTTGACAAACACTCATTCATATAATAACATTTCTGCAAGAAATGTTGACCAGAAATTGATTTAAAAAATACAATGAGAATTTAAACCGTTGAAAGCAATAATCAGTCTTTAATCTAGTTACCATTTAGATTTTTAACTGATTCAAAGGGAAATTTATATTAAGATTTGTAAAAAAATATCAAATTGCCTGAGAAGTAAGAAATAGTGTTAAGGCAAATGTAGAGTAAATTAAAAACTTGTTTCCTAAAGAGTTTTTTATGAATCAAAATATTAATAAAAATAACTTGTTCAGAAAAGGAATGGCTCAACGTGTCTGGAAAGAAGCTGGTTGGATACGTGTCCGAGTAGAAGATCATTGTGTTGAGAGTACCTACGCAAGTTAGAAATTCACAAGGTCTAATGCTCATCCCTGGCGTAGTATGAGATAGAAAAGAAGGTGCCACTCGGGTGTCGATTTGTTCGATTTCTTCACTTGACTATGGCTCAAAATTACGAGGCATTTAAAGGCTCTTCTATTGACAAAGATAGGTAACTGGAAGCGCATTGCAGCATTCTAGCCTTTAATAAGCTTAAAAATGGCATTATTTATGAAATACTTAGATCAATTGTAGTTAACGTCATATCAGTTATTTATCCCTTTTAATCTAGAAATAAATTCTGACAAGTGAATTAAAGTATAAAAAATAAAGATTTGCAGTTGTAATATTCCTACAAGGAAGTTCATTCACAAATTTTCATTGAAGTGCGAGCGAAATATGCAAGTAATTGAAAAGAAATGACAATTATAATAGCTATTGCTTACATTCATCTTTTAAAAAAAGAGTGAGTAAAGTGAACTTTTCATTGTACCAGCAAAGGTCATCGGCATTTTAATTCAGATATTTCCTCATTTCTCTAGAACAAAACAGGTAGTGAAAATGTTAACGAAACTCTCGATAGTAGCATGAACAACTTGAACTTGTCACGACATAGTAAAGAATGATTAATGTTTCACTTTTGTTATGTCTACTTTCATTCAAAACTTTCCTAATAGTAAATGTGCATAAAATAATTAATCATCTTTCATCGCGCATATTTGTTTACCTTTAGAATATGTATAAAATATGTGGGTTTTTTTGTTTCAATGAAAAGAGCAATCTCAATCTTCAAGCATCTCGATAAGTTATTTTATCAGGAAAATATATTTTTTTATCATTTTTTCAAAAATGTTCATTAGAGCATTAAAATAAGTGCTCATTTTTATGATCTTATTTTGAATTTAGTTTTTACACAAATTTAGAGTAATTAAAGTCATCTCTGATTTTTAATATTTTAATCATTAATAGAGAAAAACGATTTTTTTCACGTTTCCTTTTAATTAAAAAAAAGCTTTTCCATATAAAAGTGCACAAGCATATACATATTAAAAATCCATCGTTCGAAAGAAACCACAAAATAAATTGCTAACAGGAAGCCAATAACAATACCAGTAAAAAAATTATTTTTGTGAACAAATAAACATTAAATAATTGATTTTAAATTAAAAAAAATTTAAGAGCAAATTGATCTTAAATTCCAAGGCTGTAAAAATGCAAATTAATGCATTCCTATTAAGTGAAAATAGACATTAATAAAATTTAAAATATACGATTCACATATTACAACTTAATTGTCAATAAAACGTAACTTTTACATTTTAGAGTTCAGAGTCTATGAAAAAATTTTTTTCAATTAAAAATGAAAACTTGCGAATTAAAATAGTGATGCTTGGCAACTGATTATACATTAAATATGTAAACAGTGTAATAAAAGGAAGCTAAATTTATGTATCTTATTAGAATTTGGGAAATAATTACTTTTGTAATCTCTGTTTACGCACTTTTTCTTCAGGAAGAGAAATCTATATATTTTATATTGATACGCTTTTAGAAGAACCAATGCTATTAACCCTTTGGGTACACTTGATGAGTGAGACTCATCACGAGTTCACTTGAATACAATACCATTTCAAATAATTCAGTGCTCAAAGGATTAATGAGAAAAACGTCTCACAGAGAATCTTTCTCACTAATGTGTCATGACATTAGATTAAATAACTACAACAAAAGAAAGTTCATTCTATGACAATGGTCAATTCTACAAATTTTTCTAGGTCTCAATACCAATTAATGCTTCTATTGTTCTTTACATTAAAACGTTTTTTAAACTTTTAAAAGTTTTACAATATGTGGCATTACTTTTTCTGATGGAATCAATACATTTAAACGACTCCTAGAGTGTAATGACACGAAAACTGATTGATATTTCGAGCTTTATTTTTAACTATTTTTCAATATGGAACAATTCACTATGCTCTAAATATATTCTAATTTTTTTCACATTATACAATTAAAATTGCATTATGAAAAATTGTGATAGTATTGATTAATTAAAAATTTTAAATATTTTTTCCAGCGAGTAAAATATACCACTTATCATTTATATAATATTAATTAATTATAAAAGTAATTTAAAAAATGTGACACAATACGGATACATCCATTCAATTTACTCAAAACGAAATTTTTGTATGTTATGCACATCTAGATTGATTGTTCAGGATGTTGATTTTTCGGATGTCTAAGAATCCATAAATTTTATAATCTTCAACCAATAATTACTTTTTATGAACATTCCTTTCTGGTAGTGATTTTTTATTCTTATTTTAGTCAAAATAAGATTAAAATGTCCCATTTTATGTGTAAAAAGAACATAAAATATAATTAAAAATGTTGATTGCTAAATATAACAACTTAGTCATTTATTGTAATTTTGTACCAAATAATGTTTAGGACATTAAAATTTCAATTTTTTTTGTTTGATTATTAATTAACCATAACATTTAGAAGGGCTTTAATAGTAGCAAAAGTAAAATTAATGGGAGATTTTTATCCCCTTAATCTATTTTATAAGAATTTTATAAGGAGAAAAAATTTAGAAATTTACATAAAGGAATGATATAGTATGGTAGACCATCTTTAGCAAACCCAGGAACACAAGTTTCAAATCACCAAAACTTTTAGACATTTTTTGAATTTTTTAATTATTATTTTATTAGGATCTCAATATGCTAGAACCACAAGCTTAAAATTAAAAAAAGCTAAATTTGCTTCAACCTGTTTTCTTTTATTTTAAATAACACACGTTAAAATTCATAAAAGTAATTTCTTCAATTTGCTTTTAAATAAATGATGTACAGAATTTTGTTAATGCTAGCAAAATGTGTTTAAGAAAACATTAAGAAAAAAGAATTAGCTTTTGATCAGCTTTGCTTTTCTGAAATACAAATCAATCTTCTCTTTGGGAACATTTACAATTTCATCTCTTTTTATTGTCTTTAGAGTTTTTAAAACATAAAAATTGATTACAATGTTGATTTCTGTACTGTAAACAAAGTAGTTGATTTGAAATTAAGAAAATGGATTGTTAGGTTGATAGGACAGACAAAAAACATAAATACTCCAAATTTATGTACGCAAAAATTTCAATGATACATCTGTTTCTTTTACACAATTTCCAATCAATTCTTCACCCACAGCCATTTAAAGGTCTATAATTATGCAATGCTTCAATGATCATGGTAATAAGTATATAATGAGATAAAATTACTATTATATTTCTTTTAATTCTCACAATGAAAGAGGTGTATGTGTGTGTTCAGTATTTTAATGAAATTTTTATTAAGATCTATTTATGATCACGATATTATCTTATTACATAATAATCATATGCATAATAAGGTAATGCAATAGAGTATTCAGAAAAAACTTACTTGAATGTTAAAATCAAGCAAGTTTATCATGATTCTATGACAAAATTAACAATATAATGTTAGAACCTAGTTATAATCTGAAATTTCACAAAGTTTGACATAATATTTATTTAGCATATTAATTACCGTTTTTACCTCATATTATCAATAAAGCATATTTAAATGTCAAAGGAAGTTTACTATAAATGGCACATTAATATCGTGATGTTTTTCTCACTAGCTTGTAATTAATTATAGGTCAATGTATTTACAATATTTGGAAGAAAGAAAGAGAGAGAAAAAAAAAGAAAAAAAAAAAAAAAGAAACTTTAATAATGGGACTACAATTAAATTTTATTAAAAATTAAATTTTAATCTGAATAGATTATTAAAAAGCACTTTAAAACACATGGCGACGATAATTTACTTCACTATTATATAATACGAAGTGGATTTAAACAAATAAGCAACCACTTTCTCTGCATCAGCAACTTTCATCCAACGCTTACAAAAGTGTGTAAGGAAATATTGAAGCAAACAAATCGGTTCAGCTTCCAGAATTTCCAAATTAAAACTGATAGAATTTAGAAAATGTATAGACATAAAATACACAATGTGTGGTTATATGTAAATATTTAAAATCAATTATTAAATTCAGTTCAAACGAATTCAATTATAATATTCAGTTCAAATTATTATATTCAGTTCAAATGAACTTTTGAATTTGTCAGTGTGTATACACCCTACATAATTATGCAAGAGATTTTCATTCCTTTAAATAAATATAGGAGATGTTTAAAATGATATAGTTGCTTCTATTTAACTATTAAATGTAAATTTTAAGAGCAATAACTCTAAATTCAAAAATTTTTTCTAAATAAATTAAATATTCGAGAGTACAGTGTAAAAAATTTGATACTCGCTTCAATAGTACTTGTCATCTATAAAACAACGCAGACAATCTAGAAAAGTTAAAAACAATTTTAATTATTAAATAACAAGGATTCATTCTCTATCCTCTTGAATTATTCTAAAGATGGATGAAATGTTCGTTTATCACTTCAAACTTATAAATGTTTCTTCTTAAATTTTTAATATTACTAATTAGTACATTAATAATTTTTCCTGTCATAAATAAAATACACTATTATGTAGATATATACACTTACACAGTGGCTCATCAAATCTATTATTACAGATTTTGTATAAATTCCTTGCTGATTTCATAGTGAAATTATTTGAAAAAGATATTTGTTACAAAAAAATTGTAAATTGAATAGAATAAATATTAAAAAATATGCAGAATAAGCAAACATGTGGTCTTTAATATGAATTTATCTTACAAAATGTTAAAATATGCAACTGTGTATGGATTCAAATATCACTATAAAATAAAAACACAAGTTTAATTATACATATGTATCAGAGAAAATGGTACACTTGAAGCCTCACATTTCTAACTGTCACATGTGTCTATTTATTCTATAGTTAAGAATTTTTTTGATGCTGCTTCAATTAAAAAGAAAGAAACATGGAGCAATAAAACTACAACACTGATTATTTTAATTTGCTGCACTGCAACCATGTTATAGAAATACAGATATCAATAAAATCCTGCAACCTAATTTATATAGTGATTAGCATATTCTCTTAACATACCAAAATATTAGAGTGCCAATTTTTAAGTAAAAGGTATAAAGGACAAGAGTACATGATAGTTTTACATTTAAAAAATTAATTTCGAAAAGCCACTAAGAGAACAAGGTTGAGTAAATGCCTAATGAATTTAATAAAAACAGGATGAAAGAATAATTTGACATGTACATAGATATACATATTATTAAAGATTATCTAATTATGTATATATTTATGTTAAAAAAGTATTTTTGTAAACTATTATGAAATAAAACATAATTTGTATTTCTCATCTTAAATGCAAATGATCATTTTTAGATGCAACATTGTGACTGTAAGATACCAGGTAATCGAACTACCATATTTATTGATTATGTAATTTCAGTTTTCCGGTATTATACAACAAGTAGTAATTTTGAAAAAAAAAGTAAAAGTTAAAAATTTAAATGTTCAGAGAAAAAAATTTTTCTATTTTAAAAAATGTCTTATTTTTGTAAATTGTAATAAATAGAATTATTTCCAGTACATACATAAAATACTTTCTTTTTAACTTCTATAAATAACAAGAACCAGAAAACCACTGAAAAAATTAAAGAAAAGCAATATAATTCTTCAAATGCAATTGAAACAGATTTCATAGTACCATATTTTCTTGTATATAATCTGCGGATTATGTATTAAAAAAAATTCCAAATTTCGTTGTCCGTATTCGGCCAGTTATCTGATAAAAAATATTCTCCATCAGAAAAGCTCACAAGAAAGTTTTGAAAAAAAATAAATAACAGGAGGTACAAAGACGCACCTGAATTATTTAAGCTATAATCAGCTATGTCCAATTACGTTCAAAAACGAATTCGGTTCCTCGTAAAGATATTACAGTTGCATTTCACTAACGTCATTTCGTAATTTGTCTTGACGTGAGTTGTTTCGTTTGGAAAATATTGAAATTCTTATATAGTCATAACGAAGCAAAAACTTTAAAGTTACAAAGCAGATTTTAAATTAAAAGCTATAGCAAAAGTAAATAAAAAAAATGGCGACAAACGTGTTAATGTGAAGTGAAAAACAAAGCATTCGCGGTATAAAAGAAAAATGTATAAAGAACGCAGCTTGTAGATATAATCCATTTCTTTCATTTAAATATCAACGAAGCAAATGTTTTTTTTATATATGTTTAACATTGTTTTAAAAATTATTAGAAGCTAAATATCGATAAGTTTTACAAGAATCTTCTCAAAATTATCGCTCTTGATGGATATGGTGCTTTTATCACAAGTTTAACGCACTTTGTGTGTGTTGGATCCAGACAGACTTTTTTAGCAATAAATGCTTTTTTTCTGTCAATTTATTATATTTTTAATCATACTGTGAATTTTTTTTTATTATATGTGATACCCATATTATCAGCAGTACAAATTTTAGACTATTCACCGAAAAATATTGCCGCGGATTATGCGACGCTTATTTTTTCCTTTCCGAGAGAGAGAGAGAGAGAGAGAGAGAAGTCGTGAGGATAATATGCCACGGCAGATTATATACAGGAGAATGCGGTAATTAATAAATCCAAGAAAATTAAGCATTCACACCCATCTTATGCAACAAAAATTTATTCAGTTTAACAATCAGTTACAGATCTTTCTTTTTCTGTTTTATCTATATTTTTTTTTTCATAATAAAAATTTTCTTTACCCAACCAGCCAATAAAACGAATATTCATTTAATATTATACAATAGACACTCATTTTTAGAAACCTTTCATTTACAAACAATCATGAATTTATGAACTAATTTGCTAGTCCTTACCCTGACTCTATAGACCAGGGGTGGCCAAATTTTTGGGATACGGGTTCTATTCCACATTTAAAAAATCGAAGGCGGTCTACCAATGGCAGAGCTAAATTAACGCACATATTTATTTTCGGTAACAAGAAAAAATGGTAAATTATGTAACTTTTCTAAAAAAAAAAAAACTTAATATTTACAAGAAAAAAAAAATTTAGTGACGAAAATAATCAAAGTATTCATATATCAAAAACAGACCATCCTATTCACTTCGTTTAGTTGAAATTTGGCACTGTATATCTGCGACAAGTTTATCATATTGTGGTTGGTACGAGCTTATTGCAATGCATAAATACGAAATTAAATGTTCTTCTGTTAAATGCGACCAATGTTCATTTTTTGTTCATGGTTGAAAAAGCAGATTCGCAAAGATACCTCGATCCAAAGTATAATTTCAAATACAAAATCATTTTGTAAATATTTGGAAACATTTCCTCACAAATTAATTTCCAAAAATCAGTATCGCTAAATATGCTCTCGATTTAAGAAATATATCGCATCTTAATTTAATAATTTCTTCCTCGACCGTGACTGATGTTATATCTATTAAATGTCCTATTTTTTCAGATACTCCATCAATGTAGATATTTTCATTAAATGGGGGGAAATATCATAAAATTGAGTATTTCTTTCAAACTAATTAAATCAGCAAATCTTCTTTCAAATTCTTCAAACAAAACAAGTAAGTATCAAGCGAAATCTTCGAAGACTCGGTTTATATTATTGATGATGCACTCTTCCTCCATGTATTTGAAGTTTTTCAATTCATGTTTTATTAATTGATATGCACAACTTTCCATAGTTTTTTTTGAATGTTTTAACCACACTCATCATGTCCGTTTTAGGTTTTATATAAATCGTAAACCTTTAATCGTAAATCTTTGCAATTAGTTTTGAATTTTAAAGTGTAGACTGTAGTAAACTTTTATTTTAAATAATTCATTGATTCTATGTCATAAGTAATAAATTGTTAATATCCGAGGTCATTATCGGGATGGTCGCGTGGACTACCTAAAATGTCTTCGCGGTCTACCAGTCGACGGCGGTCGAGGTCTTGGCCACCCCTGTTACAGACACAATGATAATTCAAACTCCCATTTACGATCTAAAATTTGAGAAAATCTATTTTTGAAAGCTTTTGTTTCAGACCAATAAATTTCTCTTTAGTTTTTTTTGTTTGATTTCTTTTTTCTTCACAGTTTGAATTTATTGTTTCGTCCTCGCACAAGAAAACAAAATAGGGGAAAAACTTTTTAAAAATTTGAGCTCTGTTGTCCTGTAAATGCTTTCCATTTGACTAACTCGATTTATGAAATTTAGTTTCTCGAGAAAGATTAAGCTTGTTCCGCATAATTTGTCGCAGTTGAAGAAACAAACGTTTATCAGTCGGAGTAAAAAAAAAAGTTCTAGAAGTACTGCGGAATTCCAAACAATCTCTCAACATAAAAAAAAAAAAAAAAAAATTGTGAAAAAGGAAATAGTAGCAAAAGAGCTCCTTCTCGAAAATATTTTGGAGAACTAAATTATTCTAAAAGTAAGTTTTGCTTGCTTGATTGAGAAAAATGGGCATTCCTGTTGATGGTAATATCATTAAATAAAAATTTAACTGCTTTGCTATGACGCTGAACATAAAAGATATCAAAGCATCAAACGGCTGGTCCAAAAATTGTTAACCAGATATGGTTTGAGCTTTAGAAAATTGTGTAGTGAGAGTGGAAGGTTATTAAATTTTCGTAAACAGAATGGAAAGAAAGAGCATTGAAATCTACTTTCCAAGTACAGCCCAAAGAATATAAAGGAGAACCTAAAGAATAGGATGATGCATGTTTCGTTTTTTTAAAATTCTTAATCAAAAGAAAACTTAACTTTAAAGGTGATAAATGTAACGGGGACAAGAAAGCGAAGCAATGAATAACAATGTTGCTCAAAGACAACATGAATGAAACAGATAAAACTGCCTCTGCTTTACATAGGTAAATATTTAAAGCCTAGATGTTTAAAAAATGTTCAAAAACTAACAGCTGTATATCATAAGACATTAAAGCTTGAATGACTGGCGGCATTTATGAAAATAGATGGAAAGATTTAGCTCCACATTTTTCATTCGAGAATCAAAATTCTTCTAATTGCGAAAAACTGCACGACTAACATTGAAGTCCCGGATCTTGAATCGAGTCATGCGGAGTTTCTCAAACCTAATGTAACTTTTATTTTATAGAAAACGGATCAGGGCATAAACAACAATCTTTAAGAGTTGTTTATTTTATCGTAACTTATCACATTTTTGCAAAGAGTGATAATGGGTTTGGAGTTGGGAGCAAAATTATGAAAACGACCTTCTGGGAGAAATGCATTTGTCAATCAATGCTTGGAATGATATTGAAGAAAAGACTATATTGAGAGTATTTAAACATGCATTGTTTATTAAAGAAACCACCATAACTGAAGAAAATCCAGCTAATTTACCTAACGACTTGAGCAAAGATGAGTCACTCATTCATGAACTCCAGATAAAGAAGCCCTTGGCTGCTTGAAATTTCTTTTAAGGATTTTTTGAATATAGACTGATATGTGATTTGTACGGAAAAAATATAGGATTATTAGAATATAATGAATGAGATGGGAAAATAGCTTACATAGACCAAAAAAGAACCTGCAAAACAAAGCAGCTGAATGGCTTATAGAATTATAGTACTTTTTTGAGGAAAAAACAGCAGTAATTTATGCATTGTAAAAAATGAAAAAAGTACTTTTAAAAATGTAGTTTTTAAATAGAAGATAAATCATTAGTTTGCATGACTTTTCATGAATTAAAAGATTGTTTTAAAGTATGAATCTTATTTTGCATGTGTTTTTTATATTGATTTCTAAGCAACTTATATATATATATATATATATATATATATATATATATATATATA
>JAPDSC010123726.1:6013-58889 GCA_026290005.1 Latrodectus geometricus | reverse complement strand
TTATATATATATATATATATATATATATATATAAAACAGATTTTTTTTAGATTTTAAGAATTCAATACAATATTTTCCCATTTTACGAAATTTGCATTTTATGAATTGTTTCACAGGTCCCTAAAAACGAGCGTTTACTGCATATGGTTATATGTTACGGTAAAAGATATACATCCAGTGGTTATGTATAACTTGTGATTATACAAGTGAGTCAATGTAATAAATTTAGATTATTTTATAGAGTATATCTTAATGATATATCTTAATTATAAAAAATAAATATTATCACTAATATTTAAAATTTCATTCCTAATAATTTGAAGAAAATCGTAATGAATTAGAATAAAATTTACAATAATTCTATTAGTTAAAAATTTAAATATTAGTAGCCCTTTCGTACTTTACTTTTAGAGAAAATGTTAAAAACAGATATATTATGCCATACAAAAAGTTATATAATGTGTCTTAAAAGGCATTGCAGGTATACAAAATTACTGAAAATAAATGAGAAAGATAAGTTTTTCAACATTTTTCATTTTCATTACGTAATATGTTGTTAATATTTGAAAGTCATACAGTTTTTTCTCCCTTGCTACTTTTATTTTTACTTTTATTTAATTTTACAAACAAATCGTCAGATCATTCTTTTGTCAGTAAAATGCAGCTCATTTTTTTAGCGTCCACAACATGAAAGAATTTGGAATTAAAGTGCTTATGCATATCACCCATTATTCAATATTTTGTTTAAAAAAAAAAAAAAAAAAAAAAAAAAAAAAAAAAAAAAAAAAAAAAAAGAAAGAAAGAAAAATAAGCGTAGCAAAAGAACGTCTATTCAGAATAAATTTAGAAATACTTTTGAAATCATATGCATCTGATATCAACAGAGGCTGCTAATAACATAGAAAACAAGCCCCTATTCCCTTAATTTAGAAATTATTTAAATATTTTTATTTTAATTAATCATTCAAAAAATTATCTATATTTATTTTAATCTCAGTTAGGGATCACATCCTTGTTATCTACATATTTCGATCAGGAGTTAAAAAGGGTTAAATAAGTATTCCACTCCAGAAGTAAATATCCACTTTTCTAGACAAGGGAGCTGACTTCTGCCCTGTCACAAATATTGTAAGGCTACCACAACACATTGTAGAAAGCAAGTTATGAGTGATATTAAATTATTGAGAATTTTATACTTTATAATTTTCATTTTATTTTATGCTCATTTTTATAAAATAATTGATCCTTATTCTACTTATTAAAACAGATAAAAAATTATAAGATATAAATAATTGCCTTATCAGTAACAAATGAATACATTAATTTTGATGAAAAAAATTAATTTTATTATTAATTATATTGTAAAATAGTTTTATTGCTATACATGAATAAGAATCTTTTGTATTTAAAATACAATAAATTTAGACATATTTGAACTTTAATATATGTTGTCATTTATTTAATTAAAAATGCATAGTTTTCATTCATTTATAAAAAATTTTACAAACAAAAACTAGATCTCCATATTTTTGAAAATTTTACTAAAAAAGCTATACTAAAAATTTGTATTTTAATAAAAATACTAACTATAATACTATTTTATTAAATAGTCATATTTCACAATAAAAGATGAAAAAAGATTAAGATACTTATTTATAACAAATAATTAAATTCAATGCAACTGTGTATTATATTTAAAAATACAAACTTAACTCTATATGTCCAAATATAAAGCGTTCTGTCTAAAATTCAGATTTAGCTGAAATAATAAATACTGTAAACAAAATTTTGAAAAATTTAAGGTTTTTTTATTACATCCCTATTATAAGTTGGAGATTTTATAAAATATCTGGTAAATGTGATAAATATTCAATAATTTATCACATTGACAGAGTTCAATTGGCATTATGTATAATCACCCGCAATTATATATAATCATCAATTTATTATTTTTACCATAACATATACAGTAGATGTTCATTTTTACAATCTTCTAATTTACGAACACTTCCAATCATTTTTTATTTTATCAAAAATTAGATGCTGATTAAAGAATTCATTCAATTTTAAATTGGAAAAGTGACAGAAAGCTGGCTATTACTGAGCTTCAAAACCAAGACATCTTGAACCTTTATCCAAATAAACTTTAGAGAGGGGTTATAGGCAGATTCTATAGGACACGATTATGAAATTGAATCTGAAATACTCCAACAGATAATAAGCAACATTGAAAATGAAAACTTTCCTGAAAGGAATAAGAACAAGAACGATTGGTTCGATTTACACAGTTCTTTGGTTATAACTAAGAAAAACAATGTCCACAAATTAATGATCAAAAAGCATTATAGCCAAAAAATTGAAGAATATAAACATCAATGAAAACAAAAAAAGTGATTTCACAAAGAAATGAAGAGAATTTTCCTTGAAGATCAGTATAAAGAAATAAAAACTCTCATCTCTCAAAAAAAATCTAGAAAATATTACCAGCTGATTAATAAAGTTCGAAAGAAATTCAACCCAAATCTACTTGTAAGTAAAAATAAGGACAGTAATTGACAATAAATTGTGGACAGTGACAAGAATGACAAGAACAAAATTCTGGACCAAAGGAGGGAATATTTTAAAGATCTGCTGCATGGTAAAGATGTTTTGGACATTGACAACACATCTGCACTTTCTCTCCACACTAGTGAAAATATTCAATGGTTAGATGATGTGCTTGAAATTGCAATTAAAAAACTTAAAAGATTGGCTGGGCCTGATTAATAGATTGTCTGGAATTAACACCAACTTTTTAAAAGTTTATGAACTAGAACTAATTAAGACCATACATGTTACAGTTTGCAGAGTTTGGAATGGGATGAGGGCTCTGTCTGTCCCAACTTTAAGAAATATGATAGACTAGATTCTATAACTACCATGGAATAACTCTTTTGAACTTTATATTTAAAATCATTTCAAACATCCTTCACAACAGACTATTACTGCATGTTGAAAAAGTTATTGGAGGTTACTAATGCATATTTCTTAGACGTAAGTCAACTACTGACCAATACATGCTTTGAGATAGATACTGGAGAAAACAAAGGAATTAAATATCTATACATGCTATCTTTTTATTGATTTTAAAGCTGCGTATGACAGTATTTGACATAAACTTTATGAAGCAAAGGAAGAATTCGATATACCAGCTAAGCTAATTAACCTGACAAGGACTATAGTTAAGAAGGTAAAGTGCAAGGTTAAACTGGGGAACGACTTTTCTGAACCCTTCTACATGGATAGAGGTTTGTGACATAGTGACACTCTGTTATCTTTACTATTCAACTTGGCCCTAGAAAAGGCTATCATGACATCTGGTCTCACAGCAAGAGGAACCATCCACCAGAAGACTTTACAAACTCTGGCATTTACTGATGACATTGCCTTGATTGGTAGATCCAGAAAATTTCAACCTATTAGAAACTGAGGCCAGTAAATAAGGCCTAAAAATAAATAAAAATAAAATAAAATTCATGGAGACTTCACACAATACACCTATTTCACAGTCATTTAAAGTGAAAAATTACACCAATCAAACAGCGTCACAGTTCACATATCTTGGAACTATCATTACCACTAACAATGATTTGACCACAGAGCTAAACAAGAGACTCACCATGTCAAATACAGATTTGTTCACATTATTAGACTACAAAGGGCATTTTTGTCATTTTAATTATTGTATTTTTATAAAATAATAAACTATAAGTAAAATTTAATACTTTTTAAACATTCATTTGATCTTAATGAGCATTTTAACTCTTTTTGGCATACTCTTTACTAGAATTTTATATGTTTCTTTTATTTCTACATTATAATGACATATTTTGATGAGCTTTTCAACTAAAGTTTGCTTTGCAGTCTTCTTTTTTTAAAATACTTTCTGACGATAGCCCATAAGATTTCTAACATATTCATATCTGAGCTATTCCCAGTCAATGACAATATTTAAATAATTTTTCTTCAAAAAATTTTGTAATTTTTTCAGAATTGGTACAAAGTGCTTTGTCATGCAGGAGACTGAAATATCAATTTTGATACCAATAATTTACTTGGGATATGAAGTGAGTTTCGAGAATTTTTATATATTACTCCAGTTTTATTTACAATGTATGGTGACAAGGATCATGTACAGAAAACATACTCCGCAATATAACTTGTCGGGAACGTTTATAAGTATGAAATTCAGGTTTGAATTTCTTTCCAGCTCTTTTTGGACATATTAACTGCATTCATGAGAAATTTGAAACATGGATTTCTCAGTATTATGCATCTGGAGTTTAATAAAATTCTGAATAAAAAATTAAACTGTTGTAAAACAAAAGTCAAACTAGAAGCAAAATTAATTTAAATTAAACTTTTCATTTACTAGTAATTTTTAACAGATTTAACAGCATTATAGAGTTAATACGAAGGTTACTCTGAAATTTTTGAGATATGCACAGATGAGAATTTACAAAATAAAAACAACAGTTTAATTTTAAAATAAAAAGCATTTTAACTTAGAAGAGGATTTTTTACTGACTAACTTCAACTTGTTTAGCGTAGAATAAATTTTAAACAGAAGAGAAAATGGAGTTGACAAGAGAACATTTTCGCGCTTTGATTTTCTATGATTTTAAAGCAGGATTAAATCAAGAAGAATGTATTCAACAATTGCAATTATCATTTGGTGATGAGTCTCCAGCTCGTGCTACTGTATTCAGGTGGTTTAGAGAATTTAGAAGAGATCACAATTTTCTTCAGGATGTTGACCACACAGGAAGGCTGCCGTCGGCAGTAATCCCGGATAATGTGTCTGCCATACGAAAAATGTTAATGGATGATAATCGTTCTATCTATCAAATGATACTTAAAGAACTTAACATTGGATCTGCAGCCATACACAAAGTCATTCATGAAAAATTACATATGAAAAAGCAGTTTGCTGTTGAGTTCCCCATAATTTAACTGAGCACCAAAAAGAGGAGCATGTCAGAATCAGTAAAGAAACTCTTAAATTGCTAAATGATAGTGGCCACAGCATCATTTCTAAAATTGTAACAGGTGATGAAACATACATAACGTTTAATGTTCCAACACGTCAAGAAAGCAAAGTATGGATCTTTGAAGATGATCGCATGCCAACAATGGTGAAAAAACAACGCGCACTGAAAAAGTGATGTATGCCGTTTTCTTCAGAAATACGGGATTGGTCAAAGCCATCAAGTTGGAAGGACAGAATACAGTAACAGCAAACTAGTATACAACTAAATATGTTCCAGAAATTCTACAAGAACTGAATGTTATGAGACTAATGATTCACCATGACAATGCATCTTTACATACAGCCAGATTAACAAGTGAGTTTCTTAAACAAAAACAAATTAAAGTGATCAAACATCTGCCGTATTCACCTGATCTAGCTATGTGTGACTTTTGGTTATTCTTTAATCTAAAAAGAACGTACGTGGACGTTGTTTTCATTCATTCAGAAGATATTGATGTGGCTATAAATGCATTTTTTTCATCTATTCCAAGAAATGAATGGCTTGAGGCACTTAATCTATGGAAAATTCGTCTACAAAAGTGCATTGATGCAGGAAGAGACTACTTTGAACACACCTAAAATTTTGCAAGTATAACTTTAAAAACCTAGTTGTATCTCAAAAATTTCAGAGTGACCCTCGTATGTTGATTTTTTACCTTTTGATTCTCATTTTCAGATATCCTTTTTACACTTTTAGTCTAAAAAATTTACAGATTTCTTAGGCTTTTAGCCTAAGAAATCTGTAATTCATTTTCAGCGTAATTTTATCTTTTTTTTTGAGGATGTCTTGCAGGTAATCCTACTTAAGCGAAAATTCTTCTTACTGAACTTGAGGCAATATTAAATATATCTTGCTTCATTCTATCACTTCTTGTTGTTAAAATTGGTTTTATATCACATTTTTCTACTCTAATTTGAGACTAAAAGCTTTTTTATAAAAATGAAATTTTAATCCCATTCACTAATATTTTAGATATATTAGTTTTTTAAGCAATTTCTCATTGAATTGTAATTAGTCTCAGCTAATAAAAGTCGAATTTGAGCCTCTTTTCCAGGAGACAAATATTTATTTTTCTCTAATATAAGATAATTAAGAAATTTTTTGTTTCTAAATAGATACATTGATAAACTCTTAAATAAATTTATTTTATGCCCAATACAACAGCATTCGTATCAATTAATGCAAAATTAATAAAATCACTTTTAAACGTAGCATTAAATTCAAAAACACAATAAAATAAAGAACAATAATTTGAAGTAATTCAAATAAAATTTTTTTTTTTGCAAAAGTCCTTTTCTGGTTTCTATGAGATAATGTGTTGTCAACTTTTAACATGAAATATTAGTTTGGGGAAAAAGTAATCCATTATTTTTTCATTAGACGTCTGTAGTGATCGATATCTCGTGAGGTATCTATCAAACAATTTCAGATTTATGCTCGTTGGAAAGGTGACATTTGACACTAAAATATCCTCTTGCAGTTTTTTGTTTGATTAATTCAGTTACGAGTACAAGGTTTTAAAAATGGAAGACAACAAACAGAAAATTCGATACATTTTCGTTTTTCTCTTGTAATGGCGAAAAAGATAGCTGGGTGGCTAAAATTGTGAAAGGTGTTTATCGTCCCATATAAGACTGTAACAACCAGTTACGTACAATTTTTGTTTCGTCGATTCCGTTCGGGTATTTTTGATGTTAGAGATGCACCTCGCATGTGGATACAGCATCGTCGAAAATGTCTATAAAATATCAAAAATGATCGAAGTTAACCGTATGTCAGCAGTTGTAACGCGCAAGACCTAAAAATCTACATGAAAGCTGTTTTAAACCTTTTTACAAAGTAAATCCAAAGGAAGTTACATAAAGTTCATGTAAAAATAATGGATTTCTTTTTCCCTAACCTAATATAATAAGTAATAAATTTGTCACAAAAATAAGTACATTTTACTTGTTCAATAAAAAAGATAAAATTTTTATTGCTGTTATTTTTAAATGATATTTTATTAGATAGGTCAGGAGGAATTTTAAAAAATTATGTGATTGAGTTAATAATGTGGACAAATCTGTAAATGGTATCATGACCTCAAAAACCAGCTAAAATCTCTATTTATGAGTTTAAAAACAAAAACTAACATTTGTAAAACACTAAATAGACCAATCTTGCTTTATGGGTGTGAATGCTGGGCAATAACTAAATTACATGAAAATAAATTATTAACCTTTGAATGTAAAATCCAAAGAAACATTTTTGCACAATCCAAGAGAAAAATAACTGGAAATCCTTGTTTACTTTTGAAATTTACCAAAATTACAAGCAACCCTATATTATTAATGTTATAAAATGCAATAGACTATGAGGGCTTGAGCATTTGTTCTATCTGAAAATACAAACATAGTAAAAACGTTCATTTTTACTAATCCCATGGGAAACAGAACACAAGGAAGACTACCAATAAGGTGGCTTGAATTAGTGGAAAAGGACTTTATTTTGATAAATAAAGGAAACTTGAGGAGAAACCCAATGAATAGGATCAGACTAGCAATGACTATTAGAGACAGACTTGCCCTGTAACATGCTGTAGTGCAGTGTTTCTCAACCTTTTAGTATTCACGGCCCAATTTTCAATCATAATTTTCATCGCGCCCCCCTCCCCACCGCATACAATAAAATATATACAATAATAATGTATTTTGAGTATTTTGGCGCTAAACCTACACTACAACCTTAATTTTAAACTTTACAAATTACCAAGAATACCGAAACTTATTGACATTTTGCAACACCGATCCTCAGCATTGAAAAAACAAGAATCCTATGCTTTTTTATTGCTCTTGCGTCCCGCCATGTCGGGCATTGTCACGGTTTTGCGAGAAGTTTCGATTTGTCTGGAATTTGTCTAGTCAGAAAAAAATTAAGCTAGAAGTGTGCGCAGATGTGAACAAATGTTTTCTCATAGGGAGAAGTAGAAAGCTCTATGATGCCAATTTCAATTCCAGACAATCTCATTCGAGTCGATCCTTCTATCGCTATTGAATCTATTCTGAATGTGTATATTATATATATTTTCGTGTAATTGCAATTCACCGTATTAAATATTTACGGCAGCAAACTTATGCAGAATCATGGATAATTTTTTAAGCGGGCGTAAGCGAGCATTAGACGATAGACAAGCATCAACAAGTACACAGATGAGCGTGGTTCCGAAAATAAAATCAAGAAAATATTCTCAAGAATACTTAAATTTTGGGTTCACTAGTACTGAAGTAAATGAAGAAGAAAGGCTCCTATGTATCATTTGCTCAAAAATGTTGGCGGCAGACAGCATGAAACCTAATAAACTTAAACGACATTTGGAAACGCTTCATAGTGCGTACGTAAACAAGCCCAGAGAATTCTTCGAATTAAAATTAAAATCATATGAAAAACAAAAATCATTGTTTAAAAATCTTTGTCTGTGAATGAAAAAGCTTTAATTGCCTCTTACAAAGTTTCATATAAAATAGCCAGATGTAAAAAGCCTCACACCATTGGAGAAGAGCTTATTTTGCCAGCCGCGATTGATATTGTAGAAATTATGTTTGGAGATGATTTTTCAAAACAAATGCAGTCTATACCTCTTTCAAATGATACTGTTGCCCGTCGAATTGCTGATATAGCTGAAGATGTAGAGTGTCAGCTTTTGTCGAAGTTGAGTTACAAATTGTTTTCAATACAACTTGATGAGGCAACAGATAGTAATAAAGATGCTCATTTCATTGCCTATGTTAGATTTTGTGATGATTTGTCAGTAGTAGAAGAATTACTTTTCTGCAAACCAATAGAACTCAAAACAACAGCACTCGCTTTATTTGCTATCTTAAATGATTTTATGAACGAGGCAAACATAGAATGGAAAAATTGCGTCGGAATATGCACGGATGGTGCTCGTTCTATGTCAGGAAGATTCCAAAGTATTCAAGCATTTGTGAAACAAAAATCCCCACAGTGCGTCTGGACACATTGCATGATCCACAGAGAAGCTTTGGCTTCCAAAGAAATGAGTCCTGATTTGAATATACAATATTCGGTTGTACTGCGGTTGTAACCGTAGTAAATTATATAAAAATGAGACCCCTGAAATCAAGAATCTTTTCCGCACTTTGTAAAGACATGGGTGCAGTACATTCAGCGTTACTATTTTATTGCGAGGCAAGATGGTTATCGCGAGGGAAATTTTTGCAACGTGTTTATGAATTAAGAGAAGAAATCACCGTTTTCCTAGAAGAGGAAAACAGACTGGAAGCTGAGAATTTCCGCGATAGTTTATTTGTGTTGAAATGAGCTACATGGTCGACATATTCGAGAAATTAAATAACTTGAATCTTCAACTGCAAGGAGCAAATACACATATATTGGATACGAGTGATAAAGTTAATGCTTTTTGTAGGAAATTGGAATTGTGGAGCAGAAATTTAAAGCAAGAAAACATAACAATGTTTGCAAATTTGAATGATTGTATTAAAACTTACAAGGCTGAAGAACAACATGTAAAAGTTGTTTTTGTAACCATTGAAAATCATTTAGCAATGCTAGCAAAGAATTTTAAAAAGTACTTTCTTGCTGACGACAAACTGATATCAAGTTACAAGTGGGTGAGGGATCCATTTCAAAATACTCCTGAAGGACTCTCAATCGAAGAGGAAGAAACCTTCATAGACTTCACGGCAAGCGGCGAAACCAAAAGACAATTTAGTAATAAATCACTCTTTGAATTTTGGGCAGGAGTGGATGATGAGTTTTCTGCACTAAATCAAATGGCATTTCGCATTCTACTACCATTTTCAACATCTTACCTTTGTGAAACTGGATTTTCTGCGGTGGCTTCTTTGAAGACAAAATATAGATCTCAGCTAAATATAGAAAAAGAACTGAGAGTGTCTATTTCTAATATTAAACCCTCCTTCGAAAAACTTTGCTCTGAAAGACAGGCCCAAGGAAGTCACTAATAATTATTAAATTTGTTCTTAATTTAGTAAGTTGTTTTAATTTAATAAGTTAATTATTAAATATGTCGAAATGTATTTTGTTTTGTATGTGTGTGTGTTCTTTCCTTTCAATTCAATTTTTTTAAATAACATTTTCTCTTGGATATGCTCGCGCCCCCCCATTAGTGTTCTCGCGCCCCCCTAGGGGGGCGCGCCCCACAGGTTGAGAATCACTGCTGTAGTGTCTTAGAAGAATTTATGAACACTCACTTTTTACCAAAGTAGCGGCTAATTTCTATCCTGACACTATACACACATTAGTAGCTTTAACTCTCATTTATAACTAAACATTTTTTTACAAATCTCTTTTTGTAAACTTTGTTTTTGGACAAACATTGTTTATTTTTTATAAACAAATAAATGTTTGTCAAAAACAAACATTTTGACTGATTTTTTCCCCCTTTCTTTATTTGATTTCTTTTTAATCATTTTTAGAATAATAGTCTGAGAATTCGATTCATTCTTGAGCAACAATGTATTAGATATAGGATTCTAGACATTTTGGTAACAGACATTTGATGGAAAAGAACTGTATAGTCACGTTAGACTCTTAAAAGATATAAGAGCATATAAGAAGGAAAAACTCATTAAAAGTTTGAACTCTTATGTTCTTTTGTCAGTTTTATTTCATTAGAACAACTTAGTTTATGAAGTTTTTTTTTGTCAAGAGGGAGACTGAGCCAGTTCCATTGAAAATTTGTCCCAGTTGAAGAAAAAAGCCTTCTTATCAGTTCAAATAAAAATGAAAACTCTTAAAGAAGTAAACGAAAAAAATTAAATAAGACAAAAATTGAAAACTGCGGAAAAAAAGGAATTCCGAAGAACAGCCTCTTGAGAAGTTTAAAAACTCAGAAATAACTTCTCGAAAAAGGAAACAGAGCCAACAAAAGTACTTTCTCTCGAAAATATTGTAGAGAAGCAAACCATCCTAAATAGGAATGCCTTGCTTACTTAGCTTAGAAAAAGAGGAATGAATATTAGTGATGATGGTAATGTTATTACAGTTAGATATATTTGTCCAGCTGCTTTCTTATAAAGCTGAACATAAGACTTCAATGCATTAAATGTGACACTTCCAAAAATTTAAACCTGATATTGTTTAAGTTTTAGAAAATTGTGTGGTGAAAGAGGAACTGTAAATAAAATTTTGTAATTTGAATGAAAAGCAGCAGCATTCAAATCACTGCTTTCTGAATATAACCCAATGGCTGTTTTCAATGTAGATGAGACAGATTTACTTTTTAAGATCTTATCCAAATGAAAACTTAGCTTAAAAAGCCATAAATGTAATAAAAGTAAAAAAGTGAAGAACTAGTGTTGCTCACAGCCTCTATGATTGAAACAGAAAATCTGTCTTCTATCATAGCAAAATATTCGAAGACTAGTTGTTACAAAAACGTTCGAAACTACCAGCTGAATATCATGTTAACACTAAAGCTTAGCTGATTGAGAACATTTATGAAAATTGACTGAGACATAAATCTGTGTTCCTTATTGGAAAATTGTAAAGTTCTACTAAAGTTGGATAACTGCACTGCTAACATTGAAGTCCCGGATCTTGATTTGATACATGTGCAGTTTCTCTTACCCAATGCAATTTCTTACAGCCAAGGTATAATCAAGGCCTTTAAAAGCATATTGTAGGGTAATTTTGAAGAGTAATTATAGGCTTGGAGTTGGAGCAGCCTTATGAAAGTGACTTTCTAGGAGCAATGCATTTGCCAATTAAGGCTTAGAATGTTGCTCAAAGAAAGAGAACATCAAGAGCATTTCAACATTTAGATTTTACTATATAAATCACCGTAACTTAAGAAAGCAAAGGTAAATCATCTAATAACTACAATGAAGATGTGTCACTCATGCATGAATTCTGGAAAAAAAAAAAAAAAAAAAAAACTCAATTTGCTGCCTGAAATTTCTTTTGACGATTTTTTAATACAGACTAGCATGCGATATGCACAGAAGAAATATAAGATGATAAAATTATTGAGAATATAACGAATGAGAGCGAAAAATAGCTTTCCAATATCGAGCAAGAAGAAAGTGGTGTAGTCCAAAGCTGTCTGCAAAACAACCATGTTAGGCTTAGAGTACTGAAGTACCTTTTTTGAGGGAGAAGAAACAAGAGTTACTTTTCCCGATTTTTAAAATAAAGTGAAGTCACTGAAAGTAAAGGAAGTACTGTTTTAAAAACTGAATCTTTTAAAAAAAATGTTTATCATACATACTAAATAATTTTTTCTCATAGTATTTTATTTATAAACAAAAAGAAGTTTGAAAAAAAAAATCTGATTTTAATATAATGTATGAATTATTTTTCTATATTATAAACTGTTTTATTTGTCCCTACAAATTCATAAAAACGAGTATCTATTATAATATAAAAAATACAATATAATGTTAACATTCTTTTATGAATAAGAAGGTATTCTTACAAAAAATTCACAGAAATTTTTTTTCTATTTGATCATTTAATAAAACTGGTAGAAGAGAAGCAGGAAACATTTAAAAACTATAATTTTGCACATAAAAATAGCCCACAGCTTTGTAAAATTGCTGGCCCTCAAAATTTATGTGCAAAAATCTAATTCGATAACTTCAAAATTCAATTTTTTAGAATGTTAAGATAAGTTATGTTAATTAATTTAATCATGTAAACCTAAATATGAATGAAAAAGGTAATCTATTAATCACATTGGAAATACTAAATTAAAGGACTTCAAATATTTTTTTTAGATTTTTAACACAAAGAAAAGATAGCATTTGATCATTTTTAGCAATTAATAATAGGTGCTAACTTTTTTTAAAACATTTCCCATACTTACTGTAAGAAATATTATATTTTCAATTACTTGTGACTTCAGAATAATTTTTTTGAAGTGAAACTGACATAATTTGCTAAATGTAAAATGCTAAACTGTCTAACTCAAAAAAGTACTCTGTGCATTTTTCTACTCAGGTTTCCAACTCTAATATTTAATAAGTTCTTAAATTTATTATTTATTTTTCATAGAATTAAGATTCCTGGAAAAAATAGATAATAAAAATGATTATAAAAATTTGCAAAATATTATAATTCAACAACTGCATACTTATATACATGTTTGAGGATAATGCTTCATAATATTTTATTAACATATTTTAAGTCTGATCAAAAATTAAAAAAATATTTTACACTTAAAATTTTCTTATTTTAAAATAATACCATGTATAGGTACAATCACAAATGTTGCAACCAAAAATTACGTTAAATATTTTATGAGGATAACACATACTTACTTAGTGAAAACAAAATTTAAAATAAAGGGAAAATAACTTTGAGAAATTTCAAACTACACATGGAAATTCTAGCACTAAATAATAACATTTATAAACTATGTAAATAATTATTACTATTTTTATGCAACATTTCATTTGAATCACAAAAATTAAGTAGAATTAGGAAGTAAGAATTTTCACCAAGATTATTTAAAAGCATTAATTAAATCACTTCTTATGCTAAAAGTAAAATAGCAAATAAAAGTCATTGCAAAACTCAAATACTGATATTTACTTCATATCATAGAAAATCCTTAATTAAAATAGGATTGACAATGAATACATTTATTGAAAACAATTGGATCACAAATATATTAATTTACAACACACACTTCAATAAATATTATATAAATTAGAATACAAAAACTTTTATAATTAAAAATAATAAATAAATTTAATCAAAGTCATTTACATATATCAATTAATACCTAATTTCTGAACTTCTGGTTCAATTGAAATACATTTCTGGAATTGAATAATAATAATTAGACATGCCACTTTGTAACCTACTTTCAGTATAAAAAGAATTATTTTACATGAGTGATTTAAGTTAAAGGTCACTGGCATCATAATAATAAAGCTAACTTTTACAGAGTTAATTTTAACCAATCACCAGTATCTATAAATGCATATAAAAGGTTTGTCAAGTATACTATTTGATTAAAAAAACACTCCTTTTTTATCCTTGATTATTAAATATGGGAAAGAATTTACCATATAGAAACAATCGTATTCAAGTATTTTTTTAAAAAATAATAAAAATAACTAAGACATTTTCTCAGGGATTATTACTAACCATTGCATGTATTAACTAACACAGTAGAAGCACTGTTTTACAGTCATAGCTTTTTTTTAGCCATACATAACATGACTTCATGAACATCTAGAACCACCAAACCTGTTACCAGTCGTTCTACACATCACAGCAAGTATATTCAATTAATTCCAATTTTACATCAGATTTTGCAGCAATCAAAGATCAAAACCCTAGAATTGAGTAATAAGAAATTTAACATATTATTTAAATATAGAAGAACAAAATAATGCTAGTTATAGATAAAATAATGAAGAATTGTTAATAAAATTTAAAATATTACTAAAATTTCAAACATTGAGTCAAATAGACAAAATTAACGATTATTTACAATATGAGAAATTGTCAAATGAATTATGGCACTTCTCAAATACAGCTTATTTTCTCATTCGATGAGAAATATTGAAAACAGAAATTGCCAACTATACTTATCATTCTCATTTTTAATGGTTATTTCATTCATTAACTTATCATGTATGTATGTATATATGTGTGTGTGTGTGTGCATGCACAAAGATATAGATAGCATAACTTCCTTTTTTTTTTTTTTTTTAAACAAAATGCAGACTTACAAGTACAATAATACAGTAAATTTTCTTACTGTTCCCTTTAGTTCCCATAAAGGAATAGAGCTTATCAGTTTGCAATAGAAATTTGTTATTTTCCTAATACAAGTTTTAGATTAGAAAAAAAGAGCATTCCAGTGGTGAAATTACATATTTGAATAAATTTTCAAACAGCCAAATTTTGAAAACAAACTTGATTACATGGCATCATTTACAATTTAACATTTACATGTAAAAGCCAGCAAAATAATACCATACAATATTTTAAAAAGTAAAGATTGAATGAAAAATGCAGAAATTGAAAATATTTTACAAGTTACAATACATTGAAGTATATATATCATTTATGTAATAAGAGAGTTGTTATATATTTTGAATAAATTACTTTCATTTATAGTTGAAAGTCATAAAATTTTTATGAAACAAATGACATTTATCTTTTTTTAAGATTAGAAAACATAGAAAATTAAATTAAAAAAAAAATAAAAACTAATTAACTAATTTGAATTCCAATAAAAATTTACACAAAAAGGCTTTTAAACTTTGATTGCAGAGGAAAAGTATAATCCCTATTTTTTTGTCTTAAATTAGTAAACAAAAAATTAAGAATTAAATTCAAGCTTTAACAGTTGAAATATAGGAATAACCATATTCAGAAATACAAAATCCATTTTAATATTTGACAAGATGAAAAGGGCTGTTTTCAGACATTAGATTTTTAAATGTCATGATGATTCACATTCCACATTTCTTAATCCCTTATTCCTCCCAGATTAAGTATTTTTAGCATTATTACCTAACTTTAATTTATGCAGCTGTACTAAATGATATTCCAAATATTTTTAGGGTAATTTCTTGAATAAATGCTGTCAAATGTATAAGAATAATATTCTGCATACTAATTTAGCTTGTTATGGATAAGTGAGTGCAAATATATTAATGCTGAAAGTAGAGGAGAGAATGGAATAACTCCAGAAACCAACTTAATCCTTAATTTAGAATTGCACGAATTTATCGTTTAAAATTTAAAATATATAATTAACATAACGTAATTTAAAAAATAACTATCTGACAACTTAGACACTACAAATATTTTTTCATTTACAATGGGTAAGCATTTACATTAAAAATAACAATAAATAATTCACACAATCTCTTCGAAGTATTCAAATAAATTTTAAAATAAATTTTAGTTAACTATAATTTATAAAATAATAAAAAATTCATATATAAATATATAAAATAAACTTTCATTTTCCTCTTTTCAAGATGTGATAAAATTTATAGATGGTCTTCAAAAATCGTCGAAGTATTTTCTGAATACAGTAATGAAAGTCTAACTTTTAAAATAGGTAACAAAATTTTAAAATTTTGCTTTGAAAAAATTTATAAAGCAAAAAATTACAGTGTACTATTATAGGTCAGTTACAAATGATGAAAATAAAAAATGAAGCTGTGAATTAAGATTTCTAAATTTTCTGGCAGAAAGTTTCTTAATTTGTCAAGTCTTAAAAAATTTATTTAGTAATTTTCATCAATAATTTTCTTAATGTTTAAGCAGCTTGAAGCAATAAAATTTATTAAAATTTTAATAGTTTGAAGTGATGCTTACAGATGTTTAAAAAGTTACCAATATGGATAAAAAGTAATTATAAAATTTTGGGGAAAAAAAAATCAAGTAACAATGCCTGTAAAATTAATTTCAATGAAAATTTTGTTAATCTAGAATCCAAAGAGCCTACATGCAAGCTCAAGATAAAGTTCATATACTAAAAAAAAACATTTGAAATAACAATTTGATCAGATACTGTCAAATTCAAAAGAAACATATAAAAGTATTAGTAACTTCTAATAAAAGTTTTAATAATTCAGGAAACAACTAAACATATTTTGAAACACTCAATCTGAATAATATGCAGTTGCCAATTTTAAAGCTGATACCATTCAGACTATTTCTCTAAAAAATTCTTAGTAACTGAAAAAAAAAAAAAAAAAAAACTAATGATTTTTTATTCAACAAAGCAGGATATGTAACATACATGTAAAGACATTTTACATTAGGAATTGTTTAATATCAGTTAAAATTTTGAATATTAGCAAAACCATATTATTTAAATAACTTTGGCTCTATTAATTAAAAATCTAATACCTAATTTAGAAAATTTAAATACAAAATTGTTTCTCACTTTTTGGAAAATGTTTTATATGTATTGTGTTACATAATCAAGTATTAGATTATGAGGAAAAATTTTTTATGATTTGAAGTGATTTCTTTAAAATCTTTATTATTTCAACTCTAGAAATTTTGCTTATTGACTAAATTTGAAATAACTGAAAATTTTAAAGTAGTGATCTTTCATGCTTGAAGTCCAATATCCTTATTTAGACCTGTTGCTCACATTATCTGTTAAAAATGGCATCAGAAATATATATATATATATATATATATATAAAGAGGTTTTACCTAGCAGGACTTATTCTTAAGGAGGAGACACTTGTTAAAGGAGATTGTAGTTGCTTTAAAATTAGTGTGAAATTTGACATTGTTTTGGTTGATTAAAACTTCAATATCTAGTTTTGTCTGTCATAATAATTCATAAAATTTTCTCCAAATGTTTGTCAGCAGTGTTTTTT
Source organism: Latrodectus geometricus (assembly GCA_026290005.1). Taxonomy (NCBI): domain Eukaryota; kingdom Metazoa; phylum Arthropoda; class Arachnida; order Araneae; family Theridiidae; genus Latrodectus; species Latrodectus geometricus. The sequence continues at coordinate 41,461 of JAPDSC010123726.1, read as the reverse complement.
TTAAATTTTATGTTCTATTTTACTAAAAAAAATTGTTCATTATTTATAAATATATATTACTGCTTACTGGAAAATGATGTATCTGGTTATAAGATAATAACCAGGTACATCTTTTTCCAGTAAGCAGTAATTCAAATTACTGAGATTACCTGCAATATTGTAAGCACATGTTAACTGTCAACAAGTTCTCATTAATTAACTCTTGAATATATTTCCCACTCGATTCCATGCATTGTTGAAGAATGATCTTAAAAGGAAACAGGTGCTAAAGCCTCTTTTCCAGATCCGACTAATGTGATTCTTTAATAAACAACAGCACCAAATTTAGCTTCAAAATCATTTAGGAACGGTTGAAATAGCACGTGATTAAGTTTTATAGGGTGAAGAATATTAATCAATCACTTACAGCAGAAACTGTGTTCTCAGGACATTTTGCCAAAATTTCTTGGTCCATGATGCAGCACAAAGTCATAATAGTATTACTTCCACTTGCCTTTACATCAGATATAAATATTTTGGCTACTCTTATTTTGTGTCAAGTCACATATTTAATACTGTCTGTTATAGAAAATATGTAGCTCAAATCTAATTCACATTTATTCAATTTTTTTTTTCATCAGATAGCAATGCAACTCCATTCTTCATATTTTACCTTAAAGTGATTGACACTAGCTAATTTCTCTATAATAGTAAAATCTCTATAAATGCAGTTAATAAGAAGGCAAATTTTCTGTAGTATCCATGATCTATCACAACAGAATAAAAGTAATTTTTTACGAACATAGTATCATAATGTCACTTTATGTTAAATTCTTTCATATATTAGCTACATACTCATATTAAATAAAGTAAATTGTCATGTTCAACAAAAAACAAATATACAACCATTTTTCTTGGAAAAATCACAAGCCTCTTTCAACTTTTATTTATTACCATGATTTGTCATTGTGCTCTTATTCAACTTTTTTTTTTTTTTTTGTTTGTTTTCATGAGCAAGGTCCAAAAAGGACAAGCTGCTATCCAACAACGAAAAACACTTATGAATTTCAGAATGTAGGATGAGTGAAGAATATGTAGCTTAAAAATCAACTGTATAAAACCTGCTTATTGCCAAACAATTTGCTTACAGTCACTTATTTATTTGAAACTGATTGTAAAATCCAAAAAATAAAATAATTCCTTTTAACTCTCTACTGTAGCCACATTCTCAAAGTTAACTTTAGGGAAGTTCAAGTAAAAAAATTGACATCTGTTAGAGGTAAAATTCTAAACATTTTTCAATAATTTCTGAAATTTTTACCATGGAAATTTTTTTATCTTTTAAAATTTTTCCTTTCTAGAAATTTTTTTCTCAAATGGATATCAAACATATCAATAAAAAGTATTAAACTCAAATATCACGAATAATAGAAAAAAGTACTTTCAGGACAAAAAATTTACATCCCGATTTTATTAACCAACAAATTTAATAAAAAAATTGCCATGACAGAAAATTATTATCACTATTTTTTAAAATTAACTTATTATTACATATGAAGCCACTAAAATACCTTCAGCAAACTAAGAAATTAAAAAAAAATTATATCAATTTTATTTCTAACCCAGCTTTAAAATATAAAACAGATAATTTCAATCATAAAATTATTTATATTAACAACAAAATTTAGCAGAAAATTATTTTAACATAAATTTAAAAAAAAAAAAAAACATGTTTAACTTTAAAGATAATAAACATGAAAATTCGATAGTTACCAAAATTCACAATAAATGTCTGCTTTATTTTTGAAATCATAATTTAAAAAGCTATATGGATTTCATAAAATAAAATTGCAATATCCATTCCATTTTAATATTTTGAATTAAATCATATTTGAATAAAACTTATTTCTAGGCATATTTATATACAAACAGAGTAAAAATTTAAACATTTTTTCTATTTTGGCAACAGCAACAAAATATTTTATCCCTGCTATTTTACTTCAATTATAAATTTAGAAAACTAATAAAAATTTTTTACACTTTCAGAGCTGATGATTTATGAGTAACATTCCGCATAAAAATTCATTACCCTATTATTTAAAAGAGAATTGTATATTCCATAAAAAAATTCATCATCTACTTATAATCAAGATACTCATTTCTAAATTCTACATAAAATTTCATTAACATGCATATCAATTAAGCACACATTTATAATTTAAAATGCTAAAAAATTAAATGTATACTTTCATCTTTTTCCTTCACACATAATCTTTTTGAAGTTTAATTTATTAACTATTATAATTATGAAATTTGTTTTAAAAATAATATAGAAATAAGGATTTTTTTTATTTATGCGAATATAATAAAAAGAAATAATTCAAAATTAAACATTCAGTTAAAAAAAAAGAATCTGAATATTTTAATTGTACAATGATAATGTTATGCTTATTTTGAAACACAATAATCTTTAGATTTCATAAATATAAAATAAAAAGAAAAATTAGAAACCTAAAAAATCATTTAAATTTCAAAGTTTTTGTGGTTTATATTATAAATATAGAAGGTGATTAAGCAATAAAACATTATCATAAAATCACTAGAATGAATTGCATAGTTAAAATAAGAGAATAAATTTATCACAATAAATAAAAAATGTCCAAAACGTTTTTCTGTAGCTAAACTGTTAAAGACACTTTTATTAAATGTCGATTTAATTAATGTATTAAAAATTCAGTTGAATTAATAACAATCAATATAGGACAAAAAGTACAACTTACACAAAAGGTATTAAGTAAAATTTTTAATGAAAGAGGATTTCTTCTATCATCAACTCATTGCAAAGGGGGGGGGGAATTGAATAAGAAACTTTTTAGATTCGAAATAAGACTTACATATGATGATAATTATTGGATTATATTGATAATTTTTAGTAACACTGCAAGTAAAAAACAAATTATTTTCTATGGAAAATTGATTTTGAAAGTTTTCATTGAATATTGTCTTTACAATAAAAAAATGAATTACTTATATTTTTTTATTTGAATCAATTTATATCTAACTTTTTTTTTTATAATAAGATATTCTTGCAGAACCAAAAAATAAAACGTTGACTTTAAGCAAAATATAGTAAAACTTTTGAGTATTATTAGAAAATGAAGCAGCTATTATTGAATATAAGAGCACTGAAAATTAATTAGTGCTGTGAGAAACTTGTTCAAAAACACAAGCTAAAAGGTTATCCAATATTGAAATCTAACACATATGTTTTGAATATTCACTGCATAAAGTCTTCTTTGAAAATAAGTGTATTCAGCTATTATTGATAAAAAGAACCAGGAAAATTATCTAAATGATTGCAATCATCGAATTATTTAACACATTTTAAAACAAGTATGAATTGGGGAAGTTTATAAATAGTTTTATTAAAGTCAAAAAACGAATTTAAAATACTTAAGTAAAAAGCGATGCATTTTCTAAGCTTTGTACTATCTATATAACTAATAAAGTAAGAAAAAAATTGTGGTTGTTAAAAATAAAAGATAGGGTGAATATCTGATATTTCAAGTGAATGGAAGTAAAGCTATGGAAGAAAAAGAAACAGTTCCAATGAAAATTAAGTGCAAAAAATTACATTACCACTTACATATAGTTTATAATAAAAATAATTAAAGGTGAATTTTTAAAAGAAAAATACATATTTCCTATTCGAAAATAATTTAAACTTGAGTTCATTAATATAGATTTTGTATGATAAAAACAGAATCAAATTCAATAAGATCTTTTTTAATAAAATCAGTTAAAAGGTTTAATAACTTTATGTAATTATATTTTCTGATTTTAAAATTATTTCAGATTAAAGTTTTTTTTTTTTTTTTTTTTTTTAAATGGAAGGATTGAATCATGTCTTTACAGTAAATAAATTTGAAATTACAGACAATAAACTTAAATAGTTCATTAAAAATCAAAAGTCATTTCATGTTAAAAAATAACTGGATTACATATTCCTAATTATAACAAAAATTAGGAGTACTATCAAAACGAAATAATTTCAAAACTAAGACTTTATTTACAAAAATAATTTAATGGGAAAAAGAAGGCATTCAGTATAATTTTATAATATGCATTAATTAAACATGAAAACATTATAATAAATTTTTTAAACCAAATTTGTAGTACCATTGAATTAGTTTTTGTTTCTTGCAACGTCATTCCTCTACTCATACCTAATCGGGCACTAGATCTGTTTACAGTAGAAGGTGACTGAACCCTTGGTCTACTTGGAGGAGAGGATCCTCTATTGGTTGTAATACCTCGGCCAATCCCAAAACTGGGTAATATACCACGGCCTCTATAAAAGATAAATATTGAATGCAATTTTATTAACAAACATCTATAAAATTTAATTTACTTTCAACTCCTATTAAAAGGTATTACAAAACATATTCAAACTAATGAAAATCCATCACTTTATGAAAAATCTATTTATATTTCTATTTTGAGAAAAAAAATTTAGGATACGTTAACACACAAGTCAATATTTATTAAAAGTTGCTATTGTGATTTGTAATGGGTTGATGTTTTGAATTTCATAAAACATGAAAGGTGACTCATTTTAAATTGGTCTTTAAAACAGATTTTGAAATAATAAACGAGCAAAAGCAAAATATTCCAATGAGAAACATTGCAATTAATAAAATACAGTTTGTTTCTGATGCAAAAACATAATATCATGCATGTTAACTGTTGTAATGTTAAAAAAATCATTAAGTGAAACTGATCCTAAAACTAGATAAGAGGAAATATGTTAAAAAAAAGCCCAAATCATTTAAATTAGCCAAGGTAGAATCATAATTGAATTCTTTTAGAATGGTTTAAACTTTTACTTGAATGATTCTCGTGTTCATTGAAATTAAATATTATTTTTGTAAATCAACATCCATTGCTGAAAAGCGTTTTCAATGTATATTTCAACAAATATGTTAAATTCGTTCAAAAATAGAGCTTTAAATAAGTCATGATTATGTGATAGTAACACTTTGCAATCATACTATAGTAAATATATATTGCCCTATCATAGGTGGAAATTAATAAAATACTCATAAAAATAACATGAGCATCAGTTTCTGAAGACAATTGCAGCAAAATCATTGAATTCATTAGTAAGTTATAAAACATTTTAAAAAAAGTTTTCAAAAGTTAATCAATTATATTTTGTGCAGTATATTACAAAAATTGAGAGCTCTCAAATTAAGACTGAGTACTTGAAGAAATAGTACTAAAAATTATAAAATTCATACGAACGAGTGTATAAATTAAGCATATAAATCAACAAAAGTTATACTTAAAAAAGTAGCACATATTTTTATCAATCAAACTATCTATTTTAAATTACAAAACCAAGACAAACTTGACACAGAAAATTAAAATTAAACAATTTCATTTTGTAAAACAAATTTACTGTCTTGTTTCCAATAATGATACATAAATATGATATTTTTCATTATTAAAAAAAAATCTGTCACTAATATGCATGCAACTAATATTTCAAAAGTAATATCTGAAATAGGTAAAACCATACATAGTATATGTAAATTTCATTTCACGGTTTTCTCAATATGTGTCAAAATTTTAATAAAAGCTTTTTTCTAAGTCAAATATCAAAAAATAATAACATGTTCAAAGTTTTATCAAGAAAAAGGGTAAAATAATTCAAATTTAATAAAAGAAGAATTATACATATATGTTTTACCTCCCTGCTCCACCAACAGAAACAATCTGTGGAGGTATGTTTCTAGTGGGAGATCTAGGCCCCTGACCATAATTTGGACCCCAGCTTCCAACCACAACACCAGCAACTTCTAATTGCCCACCTCTAGGTACAACTCGTTGATGTCCTAAACACAAATAAAAATTAAATGAATCTAGTATGTATGATTACTCTGAAAATTGAATAAGTTAGTTATATTACAATACTAAATTAATATATTAGACAAGTTTATTAATTTGACAAATATTTGGAAAAAAAATTAATAAATAAACATCTTCACTTTGCCTAAAAAGCAATTTGATTTGATTTTCATATAATTATTTCACCAAGGACATAACAATTTGAATGAACTTTGAATCAATACAGGCATTTATGCTCAAGATAAAAGTCAAACTCAAATTATTTTACTGAAGACATGAGTTTTAACAGCACACATACCGGTTTTTAAAATAGTAATTACTTTCAATCATGCATTAAATTAGCTATTTTAAGTAACTTGAAAAATGTAAAAGAATTTTCTTCACAAACACACTTATCAAATTGATATAACAATGAATGATAATTCTACAGCACAATTCTGATAACTAACGATATTAAATTATGATTACAAACTTAATTATGTCAATAATAAAGTAAATAGTAAGTAAATAATTAAAACTTGTTTTATTTGCTAAAAATAATAAAATAAGTAAACTTTATTAAATCAATGTTAACATATATATGCCCTAGTAATCACAAATAAGAAAGACAGAAGCCTATGTATATACTATGATTTAAAAATCTCCTCACAGAGTATAATTTGATAAAATAATTTGCATACAAATCTGATAAAAAAAATTAAGACATAATGAGTATAAAAACTTTGCTTCTGTTAATTAAGTAAAGTTTACTTATTTAATTAAGTAAAGTTTACTTAATTTTATTTAAGGGCAAGATACATTTTAATGCTTATAGATTATTTATTGATCAAGCTTCATTTATTTGATACTTTATACTTTGTAAACACTCTTATTTTTTAAATACATTTGTAGTTTTGTAAATATATTTAGAGTGTTTTCATATTTATAGCTCATAATTTAATTAAAATACACAGGTTTATGCAATGAAATTTAGAAGACAAAATTAATAGCCAACTCAAAATAATAAAAATTTAATTTTTACTATTGTTTATCTTTGAAAAATAGTTTATGCAACTGGCATATATTAACATACTTAATGTAAAATACAAAATATGAATGGAGTAGTTGTAATTCTAGCCAGTTGTAGGCCTATAATAATTTTTGAAGTATGACAAAGGAGAACAATAGCTTTTGCTTTAATTTAGGAAAATGAATTATGAATAAAATCAAGAGAAATATTTATGAATTAAAACTAGATACAATTCATACAGCATTTAGCATTTTCCCCTTTCCATAAGTAATAACTTTTTAAAAATGAAAATGAACGATTTTATATATAGAAAGGAGAAAAACACTCAGATATAAAAATAATAAGATATTTATTGATTAGCAAATAAAAATAATTTCATATTTCAAATACAGAGCTAAATTATAATAATTTGAAATTGTACTTATCAATTCAGAATCAAGAAAAAAATCCATGCCTTTTACAACATATAATTTAACGAAAATCAATGCTAGATTATTAAAGAGCATTTTAAGTATTTATTCAATTAACTTGATTCAGAATCTTGCAATCAGCAATTTAACATGTTAAGAAAAAATAGTAATTATTTATAAAAATAGATTTTATTTAAATTACAGATAATTTATAGAGTTTACTAGACAAATAAATGAAGTCAGTTTTGAGAGACTTAAAGTCTGTAAAGGTAAGGTAAGAATCCACCTTTCTTTTCTTTGTTAACCTTCCAATTAGTTTTTAGTTTAAAGAAAAATCTAATGAATATCACTACTTTCCCACCCAAAACATTTAGTTGTTAAATATGTTATGTGAAATCAACCGCATATATCAGTAAACCAGTAATTAATGATGTAACATTTAATATATGATTAACTATATGCTTAAAAATAATTTATTATCTGATAATGATACATTGCTTCTAACAAACATTGAAAATGCATGTAAAATACAAAAAGATTCTGCATTCAAATAACTTAAGTATGATGCAATAAAAACAACCAATTGTATACACAAATTAGTAATCTAAAAAAATGCTAACAATATTTAAGTTGATTATTCTTGGGTAATTAAGGAATACAAGTTTTGCTAGACACTAACCTCTACCACGTCCTGGTGGAATAGATTGAACTGATACAAAGTTAGAAAAGGGATGTGGTCTATTAGTAGAAGACATTGAGGAGGACAGAAATTTGACTGAAAGTCCTTCAACAATTGCATTCTTCATACGTTCAACTGCACTTACTTCCTCATACTAATATGAAAAAATACAAATGCATAAGGCTATGCACTCTGTAATAAATTATTCCATATTTTGTGATAAAATATACAGTAAAATATCATTAAAATATCGTATGTGTAAAAGTTTTTTTACTTAAATAAATGAAAATTAGGATGAATGACATCTTTAACATAAATTATCTTTAAAAATGAATACTTTATATCCATTATAAAATGATTTAGAGGGATAGGAATAGAACTTTTCGTACAGTTATGGGAAACAATGCAATTGTGAAAAATGAAAGAGTAAGAACAAAGAAATAAAATAGATAAGAAATCACAGTGCAGAATAACAATTTTTTGAAAATTTTTTTCATTATTTTGAATTTACTTAATATAAAGTACATAAAGAATATATTCCTATTGTGTATATACAAATTTAAAACAACCATATAATAATCCTATGTTAAATTTATTTAATGCCTTTTCAAAACATGTAGTTAATGCTAGTTTTAAAAATAATGCAGTTCCAGACAGCACATCAAAAACAAAGATTGTAATAATGCTTGACAAGTACTAGAACAAATGATTGAAACATGAAAGTGTTTATGAATTCATTAACCTATTAAAACCTGTAACAGTTAAATTGGGGTAGAGAATCAATATGGAGCTGGTTTGTTTTTTCAATGATAATTTTTTTTGCTAATTAGACTAGAGCTTCTAGTTAAATTTGAATTAAAATGACGATAAGGGCGATCTCCATTCAAACATGATATACTATATCACTCCATAACATCAGTATTTGGAACATATACAGATAGCAAAACACATATAACTTATACAAAAAGAAAAAAAAATAATAACAATGATGATTCGATTACAAAATTAGTGAAATATGCAATAAGTTTGTATTCATATACAAAACTTACAGCATCAAACAAATCAGAGATCAATGCATTTTGACTGGGCTAGTTAAACTCTTCTTAATATCAAAGTTGCCAATAATGAATGAATGAATTACAAAATGAAGGAGATTGCTTTTGCTTGAGCTTTCTTGAATATTAAAAGAAAATAGAAGTGGAGATTTTAACATAATACTCATGGTGATACATGTCTCAAAATGTAATATGTTTACTGATTTCATCTCAAAGAGTTAGAAAATACTGTTACAAAAAGCAATCTTACTTAACACTAATTACTGCATTATTGTTAACCAGAGTCATTTAAGGGTTAAACAGGTAATTGACATTTTTTAAACAGGTAATTGATGCAGAAAATAAGATATAAAGTGGGTTTTTGAAAATGTTTTTAATATACCACATCAAAAAATCAATTATAAAAATAATGTGAATAGTCAGAAAAGGCTTTCCTTGATTTAGATTATTAATGTATAACTAAAAAAACATATTACAACAAAGTATATATGTATCCTGAAAAAATATTCTAGTTGTTTTAAAAATATTTTGGAATTATTTTCATGAATGTATAAATATATATATATATATATATAGAAATAAAAATTTGGAAACATTTGTAATTACTCAAACATAAACAGATAATTTCAAGCATTAAAAAAGACTACTGAGGCAATCAATATATAAAATACTTAAATGTTTAAAAAAAAAAAAACTTTTGGCTATAAAATCACATGTTTACACACATCCTTCATCTATGTTACCAACAATTCATCTATTTTCTAATTTTTTTGACAAATAAGAAAACAAATTTTACCAACAAATTATATTATTCATAAAATAAAAAGAAAAAGCTGACTTATATTTATAAATTAGAAAAACTATACGGGATGCTGGTAACATTGAAGGTAATAATGAATAAGCTACATTACAATTATTGTTACTGGGCTGTTGAACAATTATTTTTACATTTAAAGCAAGTACTTATTTACAGTTAAGGCAGATAATAGATTCAGTATCAGTATTTTTAAATACACAATAGTAAAAATATAAAAATTTAATTTGTTGCTAAGAGATCATTTATTATTAAAAGACAGATTTAACTTAAACATATTTTAAATGGATTCAAAATAACTGCAAATATACATTTCATAAGTGGAAAACAAAAGCATGAGCAGCGGAAATGAATGAAAGAATGGTAATCATGAAACTACTACCTCCATTTTGATACAGATGACTTAGGATAGTGCATATGTAGATGGAAACTAAGTAATTGAATCCCCAATTTGAAAACATTAGTACATAAAAGGAACTAGAATGCTTAGAATTAATAAATAAAATGCTTTGAATTTCATACATTTACATATTTTTCCTTCATTACACAGAAAAACAGAACAAATTTAAACTAAATATTTCCTTAATGTATGACTTTAAAGTGATGATCTTTAAGATAAATGTCACAACAATCTGTCTGTTTAGCCATTGTATATATATTTGAATACTTAATTGACTTTCAATTCTTTTGAGGAGTGTTTCACATCATTGAAAGAAATAGCCCTTTAAAATATACTATGAATGCACAAAATATTAAAAGCTAGCTTTGGTAACTCTAAAGCAAATAATTTCTCAATGATACAAGGAACAAAAAATGTGTAACTTCAACTAAATATATATCAGGTTTCAGAATTCTTAATTGCTTTTGTATTCTAACATAAGAAAATAATTGTATTGGCATATTTTTTTAAACTTTCTAAAACTGACTTTCATACAAGGAATAAATTTTAACCAAGTTGCTTTATCAAATAAAGTTTTTTTTTTACCTTCTTTATATACTTCTATAAGTACTGCCATAACAGAAAACCATTAAAATATGTACATTAATTAACAAAAAACATAATACTTTAAATAACCGCAGTGGCTGATTAAAAAATCAATTATTCACAAAGAGAGCAATGATATCCAAAAGGATAAAGGATAGCAATTTGTTTTAAGTAAAAAAAAAAATAAATAAAAAAAATAAAATAAAATAATAATAATAATTTTTCAATATTCTGAAAAAGAATACTCAATTTTTAGTTTTCATAAATAGTGATGCAATTAATTAACTACAAAATATAATTTAATAGTATCAGAATTACATAATATATTTACGTATAACAATTAGTGTATTTTCAGTACAAAAGTTAAACTTAAAATACTTAAAAGCTATGCTACACTTTTATAATGAATATACATAGATATTATTAAAAAAAGATTTTAAGCTTACACGGTTGTCACAGAGATCTAAAAGATTTTTAGCTGTGTTAGCTTTAAGAAGCTTGCGATGAAATACTTTGCCATCAAAAAATAACCAAGGACAACACATTAACCAGGATATGGGAGCACCACATGCATCATTTGCCATGATAGCATGATCAACACCGTGCATAAATAAAGCAGCTAGCATAACTCCTCGAGGTGAAACAATAGGTATCTATAAATGCAGCATGGAAAAAATTAAAAATATTAAACCATCATATATAAAATTTCAAAACAAAATTTTTTTGTTATAAAATCAGATAAAAATAGACTAGCATATAATTTAAATAAAAATAATTCAGTATATCACTAAATATTCATAACTACTATGAAGAAAAAAGTTAGCATAAAGATAAACAGTTTTCAGATCATGAGACAATACAAAATGATTTAACCATTAATAGTTACAACACAGAAACTTAATTCATCTGTTACTACTGTTTCATAAATAAATTTAACTTATACATTTATTTGATGTCACTTTTAGATTCATCATGAATTTATTGTTAGAAATAATATGTAAAATATTTTAATGAAGTGTTCCATTTTGTAAATTGGGTAAATGCATTCAGAATTATGGGAAATGTGTCATCTGAACAAAGAAGACCTGAGAGAAGCCTTACAACATCACAAAATGTCAAACAAGTTATAGCAGCAGCATGGCAATTTCTGAAATGCTCAGCTCTGAAACAAGTACTTTCTCTGGGCATTTCAAGGCTTTCTCTCCAACGGATTCGTCATAGTGAACTAAATTTTTACCCTATAAAATATGCGTGGTCCAGAAATTGTCAATATGAAATTATGTAACATGAAGAACGTATTGTAAAGACATGTTTGTAACCATACTCCTTGATGCAAGTGAGCTATTTTCAGATGAGGCACATTTTTACCTCAGTTGATATATTAACAAATAGAATATGTGGTATTAGTACGAAACCAACCCCAAATTAATTCACCAGAGAGCCCTGCACTCAGGTCACATCACTGCATGGTGCGCTATATCGCAAGTAGGCATCATTGGCCCTTATTTTTTACAGTTGTAACTGTCATGCAGTAACTGGGAATTGGGGATGTTACTTAACTATGCTGCAAGAATTTTTCCAGCCAGCTTTCAAGACAATACAATTACAGGATACCTGGTTTCAATAAGACAGTGCACCTTCACACACAACAGGCATCACCATGAATATTTTGAGGTAAACGTTTCTTGGATGGGGATCTCAACTGGCCCATATGCTAATCAGATTTAGTCCCATGCGATTTTTTTCTTTTGTGTTACCTGAAGTCGAAAGTGTATTGCAACAATCCAAACTCTCTGGAAGACTTACAGAATAATATTGTTGCTGCAATTGAAAGAATAACGGAAGACATGCTTGAAACAGCACGCGAGATTTTCAGAAAACGAGTGCAGAATTGTATGGATTGTAAAAATAGACATTTGCCAGATAAACTTTTTAAAACCTTTTAATTAGAAATTTCCATTATTGTCTAATATGAGAAAAATAATAATGCATGTTTCTAAGTCCATTATTTTTTAATTTCATTTCCAAATCAGCAGATTAACATGCTCCACCTTAATAATTATATTATAAAGAAGCATTTAATGCTTTAAATATAAATGAAAATAATTGGAAATATTTTTCCAATTAACTGAGAAGAGTAAGAAAGTAAACATTTTTTACATTTTTCAATCAGTAATTTTTTCAATAAACGAGATATATTCTTAAAGCCAGTAATTAGAAATATAATACAGTTATTTAATCAGTTTTAAGCACTAATTTAAATCATTTTTAAAATGTATACCTCTAATTTTTGAGTGTACTCAGTATCCATCAAATGAGTATCAACAGCTTGAACAAGAAATGCATCTAATTCATGTTTGAAAATGAAAGGCATATCAGGGCTAGTTATGATATACCTATAGTAATAAATATCAAACAGAATAATGAAGAAAATGCGATTATATTTAAAACAAAATAATTTTCAAGCTGAAAATAATTTAAATCATTTTTTTATTTTACAAAAATCAAAAAGCAATAAAAATACCTTAGAATTTAGATAATTTACACCATTTATATTTTTTTACTACAACATGCACTCTTTTTTAATTACTTTCTAATTATACTTTCTTCATATGGAAAAAATTCATTAAATAATAAATATTTCAAAAAATTAATATATTAGAATAATGTGGAGAAACAATTACTTCGATAAGTATTGCAAGATTGAGTGAAATGTTAGAAATTTAAGAAGAAATTATTTTGCTATTGATTAATTCTATGATAATCATTCCTGACTATTTCATGATAAAATGAATAATAATGCAATATTACATGTAGAAATCTTTAAAAAGGAGCAAATAAAAAAAAATGTTATTTATTTTTTTTTTGTAAACTGCAAAAACATGAAACAAGATTTTTTTTTTTTATTTCACCCGGAAAAAAGAATTTTTTCCAGAAGACTCAATAAAAAGTTACTATGATAATACAGAGTAATTTTAGTTCACATTATGAGAATATGTTCAAGAAACTGAAGTGAGAGACTTAAAAAAATCATGCAATCTATAATTATATGAACTCTGAAAATCTGATGATTTCAGTTCATTAACTGCAAATTTTTATTTTTATTATTCTCTTTGAAAACCTTTATTCAAGAACAGTAGTTATTATATTTTTAAAGTTTCTTTTCTTAGTAAAATTAGAATAAAATTATAATGAAATTAAATTTTTTTCTACACAATATTTAACAACAAATAAACACTTAACTCTCACAAAATTTAACAAAAACAATTATGTAGGTGTGAAATAAAAGGGAAAATGCTAAATATCATATTAGGATTACGTAAAGTTTCATACTTTTAATTTATTCATAAAACAGAGTTCAAAGGTATCCAAATATAAGTAGAAGTGCTTAATTACATTTACTTTGCAGACAAATATTAATTGATGAGGAATTCAGAAAATTACATTTTAGTAATTTTCTGTATAAAAAAATAACATTTGAGAAAATTTATAGTATATAATACTAATAACAAATGTAGAAACATTTCTCAGAAATCTGAATAGTTAGCTATGAACAATTTCATTGATAATTTCTTATATTAATCTACAGTTAAAACACAGACATTATGTTTACAGCAACATTTAATAAAAATAAATAATCCTATCATAAAATGCATAATATTTACATAAACAATTAAAATATGGACTGAAAGAAAATTTTCCTGACAATCCTAACTATTATAAAATATTAATTTATCTAAAGAATAAATTTTTATTGTGCATTAAACTAGGGAGAAAATCATAAATATATTATCACTAATCTTTTTAAGTATATGAGAAATAAAATGAATTACATTACATTATAAACATAGTAGAAGAATTATTTTCTTAATATTAGTTTATTGATCAAATGAATTCATTTTAATTTAAATTATCTTTAATGTAATTTTACTACTTTTTAAGAAATATAGTACTTTTTATGATATAAATATTGTATGTAATACTTTGATTATTTGACTGCTTTTTAAGTAATAACTCAAGAGACAACAACCTTAGCTACTTCAATGTATTATAACACTTGCTAGTTAGTAAAGGTTTATAAAATAAATGGTTCTCCCAAACATTTTCGCTTACGAAATTACATAACAGAAATTTACATCATAATTCAAAATCGAAATGTGAACATTCAATTTCATTAGTCTTTAAATAAGTTTCAGATATGATTTTGCTTATTATCTTTTCCAAAAAACAGCTTAAAATTTCTCAAATGTTTTATTTTTCTTTCATTTTGATATCACTTGACTCCATTATTATACTTTAATATAAATTGCTTTATTCTGTTAAAATGTTATTACTTTAGTTTTGAGTCATTTTCCCACATACTTCATAGTACTAATGGTTTTCAGATGAATTTTAATAGAATCTTTATAAGCATAGACATTAAGAGATGTATGAAAAAAAGTGGTATGATTTATATTTTACAAAAGAAATGAGTTAGTCAGTTTTACATTTTCTAGTCAAATAAATATAGTATATAAACTTCGAAATTTAAAATAAATCATAGTACAGTATGAAAGCAGAAAGAAATACTTTAGAAAATTTTTCAAATTAAAATTGTGACTGCAGGCTATTATTAATGGAAACAAATCATTTTTCTAACATCTTGACACTGATAGAATGCTCACATTCTAGGCTGAAGTACACAGTGCTTGACAACCAAACTAGTTTCTAATGTTTAAATTTCAAAATTATTTTTTAATACTTTTAATAGAGACTATTATAAAGAGCTATTATAAACTATTATAAAGAGAAGTTAAAATTAAAAATTAGTTGCTGATCTTCAACATAGATGGTTTGTTATATTCTTTATGTTAAATTCAACTTCAATAGGAGTAAGTGGGCAATATTTAACATTAGATTTAGTCATTTTTAAATTGTAAACTTTCACTCATGCAAAATAATTTTATTTTAAAACTCAGAGCTTAAATAATTAAAACATTAAACTTACAATAAAATAGGGCTTATTTCATTAGATAAAGCAGATTTTCACAAAATTAAGATTTCTTTTTGATTTTCCAGAAAAGAATTGAAAAGAATCATATCTTTGGTAACATAGTGAAGCAACTAATCTAAAACAGTATAAATAGTTTTTTGATAATAATTTTACCGAAATGACTAATAAATATGCGTGCAAATCTGATAGTAATTTCCCAAACTTGCAGCTGAAAAGTTGATTGCACAGAAATATCGAAATATTTTTTTACTGGAGTTAGGAAATTTTAAGATTTTACATTTTGTTGTTTTTTTAATCATTTACAACTGCATCAGAAGTAATAGAAATTTAATTTAATTTTAAAATTAATTCATCATTAATGTTTACTCAATAGAAAAGAAAAACAATCAATGAATTTGCAATATAATTTACATAAATAGCATGGAAAAATTTTATCCTCTTACAGCTAATTTAACAGAAACTATTCTTAAATATCATAATGTCAATTAAGCAATAAATTAAAATGTTTAAATATTTATTAATATATTTTAATGATGTAAAAGAACTTGGTGATATACATCATAACTTTTACGAAAATGGTATTAAGAACACATGAAACAGGGTTCACTTTTAAGATCCTATAATAGATTTGATAATTCAGAATAAATAATTAATACTTAAGTACTTTTGCATCACCTTATGCTTAAAAATATAATAAGAATATAATTTTAAAACATTTTATCACTAATATAAAATTGGTTAATAGTGCATATATGTAAAAAAAATGAATGCATTTAAAATAGATAAAAATATATTTTTCTGAAAGAAAATTTTATTTCTGTGGAATTCTAATTTCAGAATAGTATAATTTCAGTACAATTAATAATGTTTTTCATGTAGAATAGAGTAATTTTTTTATGTGGAAAAATTTATATGAAAAAAAATTGATTTATAATATTTAATCATTTTTGAAAAATAATATTGATCTTGCAATTCATTGAAACACAAAAAACAAATTATGAGAAGAATATGGTCATAATATATTTATCTTATCTATTAAGATAATTTTTTATATTTCAATAAATAATGGAAAATACTTTCATTAATATTTTTTTGAAATACAATGAATGGAAAATAGTTCCTATGAAAGATACAAGATAACTATTGGTCATTTCTATCATTCCTAATAAACTCACCTTAAAACGCAACAGAGTAATATGAGATGTTGTGGAACCATCATTGGATCACACATTGATGGAGTGTTACTACGCATACATGTAAGGAACGCAAGTAATCTTTTTTTATTATCCTCAGGACCAGAACCAAACCACAATCTTGTAATAGTTGGAACTGGCCAGCCTAATGGTAGGGAAGGCACAATATCTGGTTTATCATATTTATTATTCTTTGACCAAACCCATTCTTTTACCATAATATCAGGTACATTCCCTACAAATATAATCAATTAATTTGATGAACATAGCACATTTTAATCATGCTATTTTATGATAAAAGAAATAAAATTTCAATAAGGAATTGTTTATTCTTGTCAACCTTTCAACAATGTTCTTTGAAAAATATAATGAATACACTTAGATATTACATTATGCAGAATGTATTTAAAACATTTTGCACTAATCCTTATTCATATTCATTCAAACATTTAAATTATTTCAAAAGCTTTAAAAACAGTACTTTGAAGGAAATAAAGCATGTTTCAACGAACTAGTGAAGTAAATAATGGATTTAAAAAAAGTATAATGAAATGCAACGCTTAGTTCAACGACCAACATGAACAAATTTATATCATGATAATAATTTTTATAACAAGATAAATTGTCAGAGCAATCAACAGACTCTATAAATAGAAAAGAAGAAAGTGAAAATAATATTTCAAACACTAATTTATTGAAGAAATAATTAAATACTTTAAAAGTAACTAATAACAGCACATAAAAGTGAGAGGGTAAAATTGTAGTTACACTCAAAGTAGAAAAGAAATTGTAACATTTATAAAAGTTATTTGGACGATAAAATCTATCTATGCCACAGATACAAAATCTGAATATAATCCAGCAGATCAGACTTGATGGATTATATTTAACAATTTCATAAAATAATAAAATAACCTGAAAAATTATTAGTAAAAATTAAAATCAAGCATAAATCAAAAGTTCAAAAAAGCTAAATTGACTTGAATAAAATAAAAATTTATTACAAGATTTATTACAAGATAAAAACTTACAAAATAATAATAACCAACATAAGCAATAAAGCTTAAAAATTAGAATTTTTTTTACAGAAAATTACAACAAATAATTAGTTTCTGGAAATTTAGAAAACTGAAATGCACAATGAATGAAATGTTTCTTAAGAGTAACTGGTATTTTTATAAATAAGTAATACTAACCTTCAATCCCCTTTTCTTTTTTTTGTTCAGATAAATATTGAAGGTGATGCTGATTAAAAAGTAAAGCATAGATCATTTGGCGCAGAGGTCTATATAATAAGTATGGAAAAGGAAGTTCTGCATTCAACTCATCTTCAAAGACAACAGGAATTTTTATTTCCCCCTAGCAGAATAGTTTATATTTAAAATGTGAATAATAATTTTTATTTTACTAAATTAACAATATTTTTTTTACATAAATATTTCCAGAAATATTTTTGAAACTTTAAAATTATGTTTAAAACATATATAAATAGAATGTATACAAGTCTTTGAAATATAAATAAGATAAATAAAAATTGACACAATGAATGTTTGTGTGAAATTTAACATAAATGTGTGACATAAAATAATTGAATATGTATAAAAAATATGATATGTATTGGTACATGTGTTTTGCATAAATATAATAAAAACTAGAACCTTATAAAAAAGTATGTGCTTAAAAAAGACACAATACAACAATACTAAATCTTTATTGTTAATGCCTATAGCTCAATTCTTTAACTTAGTGATTCAGAATTTCAAATCAATTAACCAACAATAATAAGTAAGAAAATCTGTAGATGGCAAATATAATAAGTGAAATTCTAATGACATCTCAGTGTATAATATAGCAAAAAAAAAATAAATAAATAAATAAATAAATAAATAAATAAAAAATAAATAAATAAAAAATTAAAACCAAATTAAAATTTAACAAGCTTTTTTCCAGTTAATTGCATTAGTTTTACTCCATTACAAAAGCAGTTAGACTTTAAAAATTTCAACATTTTATAAATAGCATGTTATTTACACAAGAAAATTTGGAATTTTTTTATTGTATACAAACTAAATTACATAAATTAAGATAAGCAATGATTCAGGAACCTTATAAAAATATACTAATAATTCAGACACTCATTTATTTATTAAATGTAGATTTTTTCCACTCTTCTGAATGACAAAAACTTAAACAAAAACAACTTGCAAACACTCAGAATTTTATGAGCTATTAGAGAATCTCTAGGGTAATCCTATAAGCACAATATTTTAATTCCCTTTTACAAACCAAAATTTTTAAAAATCTCTTTTTTTGCAAATTAATTTTCTCGTTATCTTTCATTTGTGCTTACTATTACAATGGTTTTTATCATTTTTTCCTTCTTTCATTCTACGGTTAAAAAACTTTGATTGATGTTCTATTCAAAAATCCTAAACTCTTTAAATAAGACTGTTGATATTCTGAATTTTTTATGCATTTTGTGAGGAATTTCACTCACGAAGTGTCATCTTATAGCACCAGAATATAGTCAAAAGTTCCAAATTAAAATATTCTAAGATACTTTCACAAGGAATAGGTGACTTGGAATTGCTTTATGAAATTCACATTACAGATGCAATGCATTTGAAAATCTCTTTGGGATGATGTTGTAGAAAAAAAATACTTAGATTATTTTGACATGCAGATATATTAAAAACGCGAAGTAACTAAAGAAAAACAAAACACATTTTTTCTGATAACTTCCCTAAAAATACATTACTATTTTGTGAATTTCATCAAAGAAACCCACTGTTGGTTGGCTGAGTTTTGTGGCGCAAGATCCAAAAAGGACAAGCTGCGCCAGAAACCCACTGTTGAACTAAATTTAATTTTAGAATATTTTAGATTTAATTTGTATGTGAGAAGTACTGGGTCTTTAAGTGATTGAGAATGTATTAAATATGACAGAGCTTTTAGATACCAGATAAGAAAATGATATATTACTGCAACTGTATGCACACCCAGCACATGAGTAGATAACAAGATTAAAAAATTTTTTTTATTTTATTTATTTTTTTTCATAGAAAAATAAAAATGAAATGCTATTTTACTTTGAAAAAAAGTGTCTTAAAAATATAGATTGAAAACAGAAATATGAGATTTTGAATGATTTTTTATCAATATGATAAAATTAAGAATTGTTTTCAAGTATGAATTTTATTTTGTATTCTTTTTATATAATGCATATTAATTTAGCTTTTTTGATAATAAAAGAGAGCAGTTTATTTAAAAAAGTATGATCTAACACTTACTTTTCTAGTTTACAAACTTTTGATTTTACAAACAATTTTACAGATGACAACAAGTTTGTAAAAACGAGCACCTTCTTTATAAGACTTTATACAATGTAACTGGTACAAAAGTAATGACAAAAGTACTCATTACTTTCAATATAATTATAATGAGTTGCAACTCATAATAAGAAAAATAAATATGCCTTTTCACTATTCTCTGGTTCTTATAATCAATTTATGTAATAATTTAAAATAAAACAAATTAATTATATAAACTCACCTAATATTAATTGGAAATATTTATACATAATTGAGTCCTTTTACTTATTACATTAAATATATGTTCATACAATCTTATTTTTAAACACTTATCAAAAACTCTGTTAGATATTTCCTTATTGATTTACAATTTCTTTGACCTTTTATAGTTTCCATAAATTTCATAGTTATTCCCTAACTATCAAGATTAGAGGGAACCATGAAGTTATTTTAAAATACTAATTCACTTAATATAGCTGAGCAAAAATATTTCAGAATTCATTTTACCTGTGACAATATCTGAAATATATATGGATGCATAAGACCTTTTTGATGTCTTTCTCTTGACATACGCATTACTTCACTGGATACTTTAGGCAATGTAGGAGCTTCCAAGGATTTCGTTGATGATTTTTTTGCTTTATCATTATTTTTCTAAGAAATGTAATTCACTTATAACAAAAGTTTTCAATGAAATATTAACATATATAGAATATCTAATATTATAAAAACATAGTTAATTTTAAATACATATAAATTTTAATTTCATTTGACCATACCTCAGTTGAAAAAATTTTGTTTGACACATCTTAGTATCTCAAAATATTGTTAAACTAGTTATCCTAAAGCATGAAATAAAAACCGGCGATAAAATAGAAACATGAAATAAAAATGGCATTCCAAATAAGCATATGACAGGAAATCTTTAGACACATTGACAAACAAACTGCTCATAAACCAAAAAAGTTCAAAATAAAAGTAATATTATTCAGTTCAAAGTATAAACTTTAAAAGTAAATGCTCAAATATTTTGACAAAATTCAATTTTTTCTAAATATATATTAATGAGTTTTATACAAAAATCAACTTTTATTGTATTTGAGAAAATCAATTACATAATTAAGAAATCATTATGCAATTATAGATTTCCTTTTTTCCTCTAAATATATTAACTTTAATGACTGTATATGTTAATTTAAATATTGTCAAATTAAAACTTTCTTTATAGTAAGATTTATGATTATTAGATGATAGAGTTATTGCAGTTTTAAAAAAAATAAAATAAATACTGAAATTAGCAGCTTAAATAAACATGTTTATATGCTCTGTTCAACACAAGATAATATATGAATATTCAGATGATAAATTTTACAAATATTAATCACACAATTTTTAACAACTAATATCAAGAGCATAAAATTAATTATACATGATTAAATGATTCCACACTAACAAAGAAAGAAATCTAGATATCAATTTGTAACATTCTTTAGGTAGCTAAATACAAGATCTTGAACACATTTGGCAATTGGGGAAAAAATTCCTCATTAGCAGTTTAAATTCCCAATTTGATGCCAAAAAATTCATTTTTAGTGGTGCAAAGTAAATATCTGGAAATCTTTATAATTAAATTATACTTTTTAATGAGGAAAAATTATATAATAAAAAATTATAGTAAAAAATTATATGTGGAAAAATATCACTAAAAGAAATGAGATATGAGTTTACATTACAATATTTATCTATAAAATATTAAGAAATAATGTAATAGTATTTTTAGTATGTGTAGAGAAAGAAAACTAAGTATACATTATTTTAATAAAATACGAAATACGTACATAATATATTACAAAATGATTTCTTAAAATATATAAATCAAGGTAATTAATTTCTTTACTAAGGTATATTAAATTTTCAATGGAAAGTTAAATGGCTTAGTTGAGCTTTCTGCAATATTACTCAATCTTTCATCATATGATTGATTAAAATATCCACTATTATTAAGTTCAATATAAATATTTTATTAAACATTGAAGTTGACATCATTTAAGTTATGGATTTATCAATTTATTAGAAGTATCTTAAAGAAATATTATAAGTCTAAATACCTAATGAGTTTAAAACAAAGAAAATTTTTGAAATTTCAAGATTCTTAAAATGTTCAGTCAGGAAAGTAGACAGTAATGTGAAATAACATTTTAATAGCAAACACATGTACAAAAGTATTGCAGCTATCCATTGTGTATCAATGACACTGGTTGATCTACTGGTTCCTGTTGATGCAATTGTGCTCTTAATTTTTAATCAGACAAAACTTGATTTTGCAAATTCCTTTCTAATTCAAGTCTTCTCTAGATGTTGAAGAAATTAAATATTGTATGAATGAAACTGGAGGTCCTTAATCATTATGATAACAAAATCAATACTCATAAAATGTTCGGTCATTAATTTTTATAAAATCCTTTATATACTTTATAAGAGTAAACAATTGTAAAAAAATGTCTTAATTTTATATTTTTTGCTCCATCATTGTTTATTTCGATGCTTAACAGCAGTTTTTGTGTATACTACAAACTATTTCATTACTTCAAAATTTTAAATTATTTGGTACTATATTTTCCTAACGAACACTTGTTTTTAAATGAATGTGCTTTTTCAAACCACTCATGAAAGCAAGTGAACTTTAATTAATTACCAAAAAGATAATCATACAAATAATATAATACTCCAATACTTCTTTCAAGAATTATTCATATAAAGATTTTATTCTTTTGAACACTACATTTAAATATATTATTCATACATAAAATTTTCGTTTTGATATTACTTCAATTATCATTTTTAGTCACTGAAAATAATTCATAAAAAGAATAATTGAAATATAAACATTATTTTTAAAACAAGACATAGCAGCTCTGATAGTATTAATAAATTCAAGCACTTTTTAATTTAAATATAATTCAATAAATGCTTAATGAAGAAAAACATTTCACACATAAATTACTTGACATTCAATTAAGATATTAATGAAATTATTGAAATGGAAATTTCAAATGAATATAAAATAAGCCTCATGGGGAAAAACACTCTATGAAAGTAAGGGGTTAAAAGTTGTCTTTGTAACAAAAACATTTTTCTAGAGAACAAATGAAACAAATTTCAAATGTACATTATGCTATTCATTTCAAAAATATAATAATTACATTTCTATTATCAGCTATATTGGGGGCTTTGGGAACTAAAAACAAAGAATCTAATCAATAAAAGACACTAGAGACTATTTTTATAAGCCATTAGACTGAAGAAGAGCCTAGTAATTAAATAAAATTAATTTTTTGTAAAATTCTATGCAACTCCGATTGTTGTCAAAACCAAAGAAATAATACATCTCAAGATATTTTGCAGTGATTCAAAAAACGAAATTTTGTACTTGGACAGTTGTGAAAAGAAAATTAAGGCTGCTAAATTCAATTTTCCACAACATACTTTAAAATATAATCATTGAAATTTTAATACCTTTTTTTTTTTTGCATAAAAAAAAGACAGTCTAAACCAAAATTTTTAAAGAAAAACTGGAAAAATTTAATTCATAGATTAAATGCCAAATTTTAAATTTTAAATAAAACTAACAAAGCAAGTATTTGAATTTACAACCAAAACCATTTGATTCTAATTAATACGAACAAGAAAATTAAAATAAGTACAATAAAGCCAAAAATTTATGAAAAATGTTTAGTTTTGAAACAAACTATTATGGAAAATATTTTTCAGCCATCAATCAGCAAAAATTTCATTTTTATATATTTTAAATAAGAAACTAATAGTTTAAAAATACAAAAAATGATCACAGAATTTTTTTAAACTGACAAATTACAAATATGACAGCTTAAAGTATGGCAAAATTTGAATTTTTGAAAGCTCCTTTACAATTCAACTCTTAAAAAAAATTTTAAAAAAGAAATTGCAATATAGGTATATTTTAATGTAAATAAAATACAAAAATATATGTGACGATAGAACACAATTGAGAACTAAAATTGAGTTTTCACTTCCCACAACTGATAATTATACAAAACCAATAAATTTAATTATTCCAAGAATTATAAACTTCAATAGATTTATAATTTAATTAATACTTAAGAAAGGGAAGAGAAGAAAATGAATTCATGATTTAATGAACTATACCATATATAATTCAGACGGTATTAAATTAAAAAATATAACAAGAGAAAATGTTTCATAACAGAAAGTTTTAGATTTTATTACAGAGTATATAAAACATAGATTAACAAAATATTTAAAAAAAAATTTGAAAATGTAGAAGACACCAATTTGAAATACTATTAAGAAAACAAAAAATTTCCTTTTGAATGTAATTTGAAGCCTATGGTAAAGAATTATTGTTCATAAAGTTAGTTTTTTTTAAAAAGTTCTTCACATATTTTAAAATAAAGCTAATATATGTGTGTGTGTGTATAATTGCACTCTTAACACATTTCCTTACCAGAGACATAGCATCCATCGCAGTTTCAAGATTGGAGCTATCCAAGGAATCAATTCTAAATGTATTGTCTCTGTGATTAGCAAGCGATTCATTATTCCCTAAAAATGACTTTTAATAAATACAAACAATTTCTAAATAAAAATAAGTTTTACATAAATTTATTCACATAACAATAATGTAACAGGTGATTTTTGAGAGAGCAAGATACTACTATCAATATAACTCACATTTCTGAAGATATAGACAATTTTGTTTTTATTTAATAAAAGCTTATTTTTTAAAAAGTCATCAATGAACTCAAAAATACTAAATCTATTTACACATTCCTTACTGAAACAGAAAAAATTTCTTCCAACTTTTTTAAATCATTTTAGAAAAAAGATAGCAGTATCATACTTTAATTTATAAAGAAAAATGCGAAAAAGAACACACTTCTGTGTGATAAATACAAATGTAATATTTTAAATAATTTCAATAGATTTAAGTATTTTTAAAAACAATGCAGAAAAATGGTCTCTAAAATCCATCTTCTGAATAATGAATTTTAAAGTTTTGAGTATAAAATATGCTTCAGAAGGCCGACAATTAAATATATTTCTGATTTAATTAAATTTTCTTTAACAAGCAATTTATTTTTTATAAAAGTATAACAATTTAAAATTGCCATAAAATTACATAATTGGGGACATAACTCAATTGGTTTATTGAGTAAAACACTCAATAAACTAACTGAATAAAAAAAAACTTTTATGTAAATCATACATTTAGTACACAGGAATGTGAAAAATTAAGCTTTCACAGGATGTCATTAAATTGCTATGCCACTGTATAGTGGTCTTTATTTTTAAATTACAACAGCAACTTCTAGAGAAAGGGTGGGCAATATCTCTTTAATCATTTTTTACTTTGTTAAAAGCTGATAATAGATGTAAGAGATTTTATCTGCATCTCATTCTTATAGACATGAATTGTCACAGAGTGCAAATTTCATGATAATTAAAGAGCATATGTTATGATTTCTCAATATACCATAAAGGAATTTTTACATTTAAATTAAGATTTCCATATCAGATTTCTTAAGTTATGCAGAGGAAATATAATAGTATTTAAATATGCTAATTTAAACTTAATTTATATGCCATAACAAAGAGCTGTTTTTGTTAAAGGATATGTTCTAAAGTTGACAGATATATTATTGTATATAATTTTTAGAAAATTCCTATTTTACTTTTCTTGAAATATATAGGAGGCATTATATATTCACAAACATCTTGAAATCTACAAAAACCTTCTTACATGGATAATTAAAAAAAACTTTAAGCACTATGTTTATTGCTTACATTGGTAAGAAATAGTAGAAATTAAATATTTTCATTCACAAGAAAAAACTTATATAAGTGTTGTGCAAATTATTTAATTTTCTTATCTCTCTACAATCATGACTGTTTTGCAAGGACCAATTTCATTAGTTATTGCAATTTACATTTTATTATTATAACAAATTGTATTTTATTATTTTCATTTAACTATTTTCTGAATAAAAACTAACATTGCTTTCTTTATATATTTTGAGAATTCTCAAGCATATTGGTCTTGAAAGAATAATTAAAACTTATAAATTATCCTAAGTATTTTAAATATAAGCTGAAATTGTAATTACTGATTGCAACTTTAAAAAATGCAAAAAGTTCTTTTGCATTATTAATAGAAAAAGCTCATTTTTTTTGTATACTACATTTTCACAAAGAATATAAACATATTTTATAGCAAATTCAATAACTAGACTGTTATGCTATCTCAACTAAAAAAAAAATTACAAGAAAATAAAAATCATATGGATCGTAAAATAATGTTAATAACAATGGTATTCAATAATAAGTCGTAAAATACCAACATTATAATTTTATCAAATGATGAAAAATATGTTTAACAAACCATTTTATAATATAAAATAATTCAGAATGAATAAGTTTTTTTTGTTAATTGTAAGGATGTGAAAAAGTTCACTTTTTCCTTTACAAAAGGTATGATTTCTAAAACATATGCCTTATTTACACATAGAAAGGTATAATATTTTTAATACAAACTTAATTAGAAAACACAGCAAAGAATTTCTTTCAAATTTCCTATTACTAGTGACTGATAAAAGTAAAAAAATAATTGTTGAGAAAAACTATGTAAAGTTATAAAAATGTGATATATTTACACCCACACACATAAATTCAAATGCCAGAAAAACTGGTAAACATATATAATATAGTAAAGGCTCCTCACAAGCATACAGAAACAAGACATGGACTTGACATATAGATGAAATTAACCTGGAGATAATTCCCCATTTTTTGATTTAGTTTGCTTTAAAACCAGCAGTCATATTTTGCACACAAGTCCTAATTGAAACATGACCAATAGTTTAAAATAAATTCTGAACCACAACAAACATCCAAGTTCATGGTGGAATCAAACCCAGGAACTGTTGAATCAAATTCCAAAGCACTAACTATTTGGTTGATAGTTCCAATTCACATCATAAATCCTGAAGAGCAATTTCCAAATCCATGAAAGAGTGATGCAGTTAAGATTTTTTTTAAGTGTACTTAGCAAAGGATCCCAGATATATTCAACGATTCTCACACCTGGGGATTTAAGTGGCTAAAGAATGGATTTAAAATCAGAAGAATGATCCTAAAACATCTCAAAAGTAAATTTCAATTTGTGGAGTATCACTCTCCTGCTCCATATGTTCTAATCTGTTGGAAGGCACAATGAATATTAATGGTTTGTGACCAAATAAGATGCTTACTTATCTGCTAAGAGTCAGAATAGTCACTAGATACACCAGGAATCCCATATCACACCAGCTGCACAAATAGCATACAATATTAGATGATTTACCAGACTCAACAATACTCTTCTAAAAAACAGGGGCTATAGATTCACAAGATTTTCTCTTTAACCTCATTCCTCCATCAGACTGACATTTATAATATCAGTATTTGATTTGATTTGATTTTATGGCACAAGATCCTCATATGGGATAAGCTGAGCTGAAAATCAAGTAATCTTTGATAAAATCAACTCATTGGATAACTAATTGAAAATGTTGAAATAAATGACTCAGATAGATAATGATACTAAAACAAAATTTATAAAATCCAGAAAAATGAGACAGTTAAATATTATTAAAAACTCTAATGTCTTTTAAATATATGAAGAGATCTGAAAGAGGAATTTTACCCAGAAAAAAGCTAAATTAATGTTACTTGAATTAAACTCATCAGATAACTATTAAGAGGGGTACAATCAATCAAAATGTGTCTCACAGTTTCCCACCACAATGGTTACATTCATGGGGGGGGGGGTCCACAGAGTTAGAGACTTGATTTAATGTTATGCACCTTATTATTGGTATCCTGATTTCACTTTCCCTTAAAGAGACAATAACACAAATGCTTGATAGCAGATTTCATGTCAGATAAATAACTGGTCGAGTAAGGAATTGTAAAGCTGATTTTGCAGCTTTGTCTACCAATTCATTTACATTAATTCTGACATGAGAAAAAATTCTGGGTAATGAAAATAAAATCTGGACTCCTTTTGCAGACAATAGTCGATAAATATTTTTTTTATTTTTTTTTAATAAGTAGATTATCAGTAATTGGATTTTGTAAGAAAAGCTAAAAGGCTCATAGAATCTGCGTATAAAACAGATTTTTGAATTCCATGCATATCAATATATTTGAGAGTCAAATAAGCAGTTATAACTTTCAAAGAGAATACAGAAGTGAAAATGTGATGTTTATAATTAAATATGTAATAGTTAATAAAAAAAAATACACATCCCACATGATTTAAAAATTTCAAATCATCTATAAAAACTGCCTTCATGATTGGTAAAACTATTGATGTTGATTAGAAAGTGATTTTAAAATTGAGTTATCAAAGTCTGATTATTTAAAAATTTCAAACGGGTTGATGTGAGATACACTGTTTGCTATCCATGGGAGATTATGAAAACGAAACTATTTGTACAATTTTCAGTATCATCAAAAGTATCTGAAAATTAATTTAGCATTCATATTCCAAAATGAAGAATATATGATGATTGAGCTTTGAAGAGGTGATTATTATTGCTATATAATAATTTCTCATGTGATAGATAAAATTCGAAAGCAATAATAGAGACAATTTTTCTCTTCTATATGATAGTGATGGTTCAAAAGCCTTCACATAAAGACTAGAAATAGGGGATGACTGGGAAGCACCTAAGCACTACTGAAAGCCTGACAATAAATATAATTAAGGTATTTGAAACAAGAGAATCAAGAAGAGGAAATATAAGAGGAACGTTTATGGGTCAATCTACCATAGATCCGGTGATGCTTCGGTAAGCACAAAGGAAATATGAATGGTCTGCTCCTCAAGATGTATTGTATAGAGTTCTCAAAATATTTAAAGATCGAAGATATTTTTTCTGCAAGCTAACAATGTGTTGAAGGAAAGACGAATGTTTATTAAATATCATACCAAGAAATTTACATTCATCTTGAAAATGAAAGAAGTACCATTGAGAACCGATTCTGCGTCATAAAGACATTGTTTGTAGAAGTCCATACCACTCAACAATATTGTTAATAGTTGTATGGAGTTTTCTCTCAATGAGATTCATAGTTTTAGCATAACATGAAATTAGTAGATTGTTAACATAAAATCTTTTACAGTTTGTGAGGCTACTGATAAACTGGAATCGATAGCTAAAACAAAAAGCATTTCACTTAAAACAGATTCCCCTTTCTTGAATTCTTTAAACAGAACTTGCCAACAAAAAATATTACAATAAGTGTTTCCACACTGTACCCTAACAAAAAGTCCTTTCTTTAAAACCTATAAAAAAATTAGAAAATTTCCTTTAGAACCAAGGTTATAGAGTTTTTAAAACAACATATCTCCAAGTACAGTCATAGGCCTAATAAATATCAAATAAAATTATCACGAATAATTTTCTTTTAGAAAAGCAATGCAAATATTTGTTTCTAGTGACATTAAACAATCAATTGTGGATCATGAATTCCTAAAGCCACTTTAAAAATGAGGGATATAGTTATTCTTTTCCAGAACATATACCAATCTAATATTAACAATTCTTTCGAAAAAATTGCACAGACATTTATTTAGGCCTATTGGTCTGTAATTTCGTGCACCTTGTGGATCTTTACTCGGCTACCGTATTAGGGTTATAAAAGCAGGCTTCCAACTATCTTTCCAGATATGATTAAACAAATAGAAAATAATGTTAAGAGAGATATTGAAGTATAGAGTAATTTATTTCATTAGGAACAGGAGATGTGTGTTTGACAATGATATTGCTTAACATAATTCAAGAATTGTTCAATCAGGGTTGTAAGATAAATGCTTTGTCTTCTGCAATCTTAAATTAATATGTTCAGTAAGATTTTTATATGTAAGAAAAGGTTCAGCAGAATTATTTACTGAACAAAAAAAAAAAAAAAAAAAAAAAAAAGAAGAAGAAGCAAAGGCTTCAGCAAGAACGTTTCCATTTCTGAAGTATTATGGACTTCCAGACTATTTTTCTGCAAACAAGATATTACTTTTTTCAGGATACATACCCAAAGCTCTTCTAACACTATCTCACATATCCTTTTTGAAACAAAGGAGTTCATACTAGTTACAAAGTTAATCTAATGCCCTCATTCATTTTTTTCATTTTGCTTACTACTTTTTGGCCCTTTAAAAAGCTATTTGATTAGCTAAAGTGGGTATAGCTGGAAAGCATAAGAGGCTTTTCTTTGGTTACAATGAGTTTCGATTCTTTGGTTACGATGCAATTTTCATTCTAACATGATTTTCTATTTTTCGAAAAGGTTAGCTCCGATTTGACAATTCAGGAATCTGCAGCAGCACTGATGATTTTAGAAACCAAAATTAATACTTCATTAAGATATTCCTTATCCACCATGTCATAAGCAATTACTGCTTGTAATATGAAATGTTTTTGCTATCTTTGTAAAACAAGTGACCAGGTGGATGTTGAATATCATTACATTGAACATTCACAGGATCCAGAAAAAGTGAAAAATTGTCACTAAGACATAAGTCTATTTCAACCCTAAAGTTAAAGTAAAGAGCAAGAGAAGGTAGCACAATGCAACATCCAAAGAGTAGAAAATTCTTCATTGATGAAAGCAGGTTTCTTCACAATTATTAAGTAGACAAAGACTGAGGGTATGAATGAATTCCTCAATTTGTCAGCTTCAAGGATATATATTTTTATTTCCCCAAAAATTTAACTGTGACCATTAAAATCTCCAATAATGAAGGTACTGGTTTGTCAAGGTATCTCTCATCCATAAATATTTGGTGGCAAGTATAGAATACAAATAGTTATTAAATTAGATGACAAGATTCTAATTGCCACTGATTGAAAATTACTATGCAGAGGAATTAAAGATGATGGAGGATCATGGCAAACCAACAGAACACTTACCTCAAATGCTTCGTTAGACCCATTTTTATTATCTTTTCTAAAAAGACTATAGAGTTTAAATTTTAATAAATCATTAGCTTTTAAATAAGTTTCTTGTAGTGCAATGCAAATCGGATGAATTTCTTGGATCATGTTTGTTATATGACAAATTTTGCTGTAAGAACCAAGATTCCATAAAATTAATGTCACACAGAGCAAGTTTTATTTGACTGTTTTTTGTATTTGACTTTTCTAATTTTAGAAACAGTGTGAGAAATAGAGGAGGAGTCCATTTCTATATCGAATTCAGTACAGGATACTTTAATTGTTCTTTTGGAGTTTCTTTAGACGAGATTTCAGTTTTCAAAATTTTTGCATCTTCAGTCTTTAACTTATTAGAAGTTGATGTAGATTTATTTGCAGTATTGGTAGTTGAAGCCTGATTCCTGGATTTATATGTCAAAGTTAAAAGTGGATTGGTTAAGTTTGTTTATTGCTCAACGATAATTTTTAAACACAAAGGTTAGTAAGACCAGAACCTACAGTTAAAAGTGGATTCCGAATTACTACAAACAAAAAAGCCTGAGGTGGGAATCGAACCCACAAACTGTTGAATTGAAGACAATAGCGTTAACCATTTAGCTACAAGCTCAGCAAAGTTAAAAATGGAATGGATACTGATAAACTACGTTTCTTTGCCAGAAAGTGGTTTAATTTAGGTTCGGTTTGCAAAGTAGAATATCAGGAAACAACTGTTACTCTTCTGTTTTTAATTGTTTGTTTTTCCTCCAAGAAAGTAATATGTTTCACCTTGACTCCAATTACTTCTTTTTCTTGGATCCATATAGGACAAGATTTAGAAAATGCAGCATGTGAACAGGAAAATTAAAACATTTTAAAATTTCTGATGTATTAGTTTCATGACCAAATTGTGCAGATTAACCCATATAGAATCAATATTCCTACATTTCTATTGAGAATGCCCATATCTGACTTTCTTAAAACATCTCTAAGGGTTAGGAGTGAATGGACAAAGTTTGTAAGTTATATAACCTGCTTTTAATGGATTTTGGCAATACTGTTGTCTGAAAAATTAAAGCAACATGTTGGGATGGGAATAAGTCTACCATCACTCTGAATGCTTATACAACATAACGTCTTCATTGTTAAGTTTTTCTAAAATTCTGATTCTGTAACATTTATGAAATACAACTAATAAAGAACATTACAAGATCGATAAGAAGTTCCATAAAATGTTGTTTCAACATGAAATGAATACAATTTTTAAAATTAGTGGTTACCAAATCTAACTTTGAATCAACTTGAACAAGATTTCCAGAACGTAATTTTTTTTTAACATTTTGTATCTAACTAATAGATAATAATAAGTTCTTGTACCAAAAAAAAGCAATACAGCATGAAGTGTTAGGAATACTCATCAAATTGTATCAAATAGATGAATTTGCTTCAATTAAGAAAGACATAAATCCCATAAGATATTCATAAATGTTCAAGCTCAATGTCAACAGCTACCACCACAGAGCCCTACAAAAATGGCTGTCCCGGTTTTGAATATTTCCAGCCTCAGTGCTTACCACAATGCTAGCCAACACTATATCTTGCGAGCAACCCCACAGACAGTAACCACCCTGAATGCTAAGCCCACAGATGTGACCCCTTTGTTTGATCCTACCAGACTAGCCACAATTTTAGCTATGTACCTACTAATTGATACATTGAGGTCCACAGTGTACCACCCAGTCAAAGACTTGCCACGCACAGCCAACACATGAGGATTTTGATTATCCATGAGAAACAAGAAGTAAACAAAGCAGCTACAGCTACTCATGGAGAGCTCCCTCACTTATAGTTGAGGAATGGAAAAGATAAGGAAAAAATTAGACAGCGAAAAGAGGAAAAACTGAGAGAATATATAGATCTCTTGGTACTTTGGGATAGGGACCCCCATTCTCACCTAAATATGAGAACCATGAGAGGTCATTACATCAGATAACATTTTCCAATTTTCAAATAATCCAATGATAGAGTTAGCTGAATCAGACAAATAGTAAAAATTTTGTGCTGGGCAGTCAACAACAGTACATATGATGGCATTTAACTCAGAAAACTGATTTTAGTTATGGTCTGCTGACTAGATCAAAGAAACTTGCTCATACCCCAGGACTGAAATAAGTAGCAAAATTTATGGAAAGTTGTGTTTCTCATCCATTTATGCAATCATTGATAATTCTGTTTTTTTTAGATGTTTGTCTTGTCATCATAGCCAGAAATTTGTTTTATTCATTCCGTATTCCTGATAAACTGTTCACATGTGAAAGTCAAAATTTCATCGCGACCCCAAACACCCTAAATTCTAATACTTGTGACCAACTAGAATATTATGTTCAAAGTAATTTAAATTTTGATAAACAGCTAATGTAATATGAATAATCCTGTAACAGCTTTGCCATACACTTGTTATTTTATACCTGTCTTATCTACTTCAATACATCAATAATCAGGTCTTACAACTATATATTATTGACTGGTTGTATACTTGTAATACCTGATTATACATGCGCATAACGATTATGATACGAAAAATGCTACAAAAACTATACCTTTACGAGTAAATTTTCATGAAAAATAATAAAGTAAACGTTCATTCATATTCAGTATTAAAAAATGACAATGACTAAAAACTTGAACATTGATATTTGTATAGCTTACATAGAAAGGTATTTGAAAGGCCAACAGGGATACTGAGTCAGGTATATATGCAGGTCATATAATAATTGACTACTCACCTTCCAGTAACGTAGTTAAGACACCATAAATATGGATAAAAAGACTATTTTCATAATAATTAGGTCTCAATAGACCAATTTCTTCAGGCAACCTCACAGCAAGAAATCAGATGGTGATAAAAAAGTTGGCAAAAATTTCAGTGCTGTTGTTTTGATAAGGACAATGATAATCAATATCAAAAAAGCTTATGAATTTTACAATTAAATTAATTTTTTTTAAACTTTTTCAGCATATAACTTACATTTTTATATGAAACACATGCTAAAAATTATTAATAAAAAAATTTTAAACATGTTGCTAATGTTAACAAATGTTTGCATATAAAAGAAATTCAGTAACATTTTAAAAGAATAGTTGCTACTATTGTTATAAAATGTTGCTAAATTAGAAGCAAACATTTCTTAACATCAGCATATGATAACAGGTAAACATGAAAGTAACATAAAACATTTTCTTTTATGCCTATTAAAATAATGAGTTACATTCAAGTGTCATTGTTTCATTATCAACATGTATTATCTTTAAAAAAGTCAAGGTAAAAATATATTACAGTACTTTTATTAAGAAAACTACTGTCTTAGTGATAAAAATTCAGTAATTTGTATTACACTAATAATAAAACAATATTTTAAATGAGTTTAAATGTTTACTTTCTAAAATAGTTAAGATATGATCATTAAAGATATAAGTTTTATGGCCACAACATTATAGAAAACATGTGCAAATACATAAATTTTCTTCCATAATTTAAATATTTTATTTAAGAAAATACAATGTAAATAAACTAAGATGTATAAACAAGGCTAGACTTTTACCTGTCATGTTAAAGTTGGAAGTTATATCACAATCAGAATCTTGATTTGAAAGTAACTGGTAAAAAGCTCCATGTTTTGCTTTGCCCAAAACCTGACGGATAGATTGGAGGTTTGAAAGCTATAAACAAACGAAGAAAATTTAAGGTAAGATAGGAGTGCAAGTATAAATAACTAAAATTTACATATTTAAACATATGTATCATAAGTTTAGTGAAATTATAATTTCAAGATATTGTGCAACATTAGCAAAAATTTAAATATCTATAGGTAAAACAGAATTCAGAAAAAGATTAAAATTTCAGATTATTATCAAATTTAATTTTTACAGCACCTAAAAACCGAATACAATTTAATGATGTAAGTTGAAGCATTTCTACTACAATGAAATAAGTAGAAATACCTTAAAATTTCAATTGACCCTATTGAAATTTTAAGGCATTTCTGACTACAAACAATGGAAATGGGCCTTTAGATCAATTTAATATAAAGGAGGAAAAAC
>JAPDSC010123723.1:55869-75810 GCA_026290005.1 Latrodectus geometricus | reverse complement strand
AAAATTTTCAATAAATAGGTACATTTGACTACATTTTAAATATTTATTAATTTAAAAACAACTAAACTAACTTTTTATAACAATAAGCTTTGCTGCTTGGGGAATAAAAAGTTACCATATTTTATGTAATCATAACTTGAGCATAAAAACATCACTTTTTTGTCTGTATAGCTATTGAAATGGTGACACACTTTACAGCCACCGATTCTCTAATGTCTTCAGATATAGAATTTTGTTTCTGTTTTTAATAATTTCTACAAATATTGTCTTATTTTGAACTAGGCCAAATTTTTATTTAACTATTTTGGCCTAAGTTCATAATGCTCTAACTTTAATAGAAATATCACAATTGCTATTTTTCTGCCTTCTCCTAAAGTTTAAAATTGTAATGCTTTTTGAAAATTTAATTTTTAATTGTCTTTGCTTTTTCACCCTTTTCCCATTTTCATTGATATTTATAAAAAAATTTCATTTTCTTCCTAATTAAATTAATTTGTTTGTTACATTCTAGAAATATTTTATAAATTATGCAATATTTTTATTTGTTTTTAATAGATGTATGGTCTGCTGGATGTGTATTAGCTGAACTTCTTCTTGGCCAGCCTATCTTTCCTGGAGATAGTGGAGTTGATCAATTAGTGGAGATAATAAAAGTCTTAGGTACTCCTACTAAAGAAAAGATCAGAGAAATGAATAAGAATTACACAGAATTTAGATTTCCCCAAATTAAAGCTCACCCTTGGCAGAAGGTATTTGTTTTGTCTAATGCATTTCTCTTTTATCAAATATAGGCTTTTATTGCAAATATGAATTATTTAAAAGAAAAAAAATATTTCTATCAAAAAAATATGTTTTTATCCTGGATGATTTTTATTGAAATTATACTATCATATCTAATCTTTGTGTGTGTGTGTGCACGCAGCTTTAAAATGTTAAAAATTTAGATCAATGATTTAAATTGTTAGATTTGAAAATGACCCAAATTTACTCTGTATTTCCTAATGAAAAAGCAGCAAAAATAGCACAGAACTCAAAATTAAAAAACTTAATTTGCTTGATAGAGCACTTCAGGCGACAATAAAAATGACATATAAAAACATGTAGGGAAGTTGCAAATTTCAATGTTGATGTTGGGGAAAATACAAAAAATGGTACTTTTGAAATAATTTTAATAGCAAAATTAAGTAATTGAGACTGTTTTTATGTGATTTTCCATGTAAAAAATTTAGTAAGAAACATTAAACAATTTTGCTGGATGTTAATGGGGAGATATAAGTAAAAAAATATAACTTCTAGTTATTGGGAGAGTCAAAAATGTATGGTACTTTGAAAACATCAAATATTCACAATTAATTATTAAACCAATTCAAATGTACATGATTATCAGCTGCAGTTTAGGAGACATGTATTCACAAAATAGGCATGTCATCTTTGTGTATAAAAAGGACTATAAAGAATTATACATGTCCTTTTTACATATTTGAAAAAGGATGTGGATAATTTTAATCATTATTTTAATAGTGGATAATTCTTCTTACTAGTATTACCTCTGCTCTTTAATCTTTTCCTCAAGCTTTTATTTGAGAATTTAAATATTGTTCGAAATATTGGTAAAAGATTTGATCAAATATTTGAATGAAGACAAGAAAATTTTTAATGTCTGTTTGGAGCACTATAATTGATATCTACAGCAACTTAAATTTTATGTTTGAAAAACCATTTAATGTATAATGGAAAACTCTGGATCAAAAATTATGATAAGCCAGCAAATGTAAATGTAAAAGAAATGAGATACTCAGTTTTCATTGATCACAATTAAGTAGGCATAGTTGCCAAATTTACTGATTTTATCAGATTAATTTTTTGCAATTTCAGTGAAAAACTTAAAAACAGCCAAAATTTTGCTGGAAAAAAAGTCAATTGAGTTATTTTAGTAGCTTAAACAGTCAACAAACGGTGCACAAATGGAGTTTAATTGGACTTGGAATGTCTATTGATTGAGTTCCCGTGCAGAATGCACATATTAATTCTAAAACTTTTAATTGTGAT
The DNA here is from genome assembly GCA_026290005.1 of Latrodectus geometricus. Taxonomy (NCBI): domain Eukaryota; kingdom Metazoa; phylum Arthropoda; class Arachnida; order Araneae; family Theridiidae; genus Latrodectus; species Latrodectus geometricus. The sequence goes on along the minus strand of JAPDSC010123723.1, from coordinate 73,761 downwards.
ATGTAAATTATTTAATAATAAATGGATTATTATTTAATCCTTAATTTAACTCAAGAGAAAATTAATTGAATTGTAAATTAATATTTTAATAATTTGAATATTATAATTTAATTAGGAGCTCAATCTAACACAGTATCTTCAAACATAGCATGACAGTTTGCACACTGGCAACGCATATCTACAAGCATGAAACCTTATACAGCTACCTGGAACACAGCTATTTATTTAAATTCCAAAACAAAATTACATCTTCAGGCAAAGATCGTCTTTGTTTACTGAAATTGCTGAAATTCTTGGTTAATATAATAAAATTAATATATACATTTAAATATGTTCCTCTAAGTTTTGAAACACATTCCATTCGTTGTGGGAGAACGATGCGCTAGCTGCTAGGCAATAAATGCTAAGCAAATATAAAATCCTTTGTTGACAGATTTCCCATTTTATTGCTCGATGCAGAACTGAATAAAGGATTGGATATTCTCCAAACTGAGTCTGAGAATTACAAACCTCTGAAAAGAAAAGTTGATTGAACCAAGAGCAGACATGCAGTGGCATTTTGTTCGAAATCTGAAAAAGGAGTTTGATGAAAAAGTGTTTTCCAATATCTCGCTGCTTATGTTTACAATTTTAACTATTCCATATTTGAATGCAAAATGTGAATGGGAGTTCAGTCATAAATAAAAAAAAAATTTAAATGAATACAGATCTTCACTTTCTGCTCTGAAAATTTAAAAGTTTAATTGTAGCTAAATATTCTCAAATTTAAAAAAAAAAAAAAAATAAAAAAAAAAAAAAAAGTTTTGGACAGCATTTCATTAATTCATTTCTAAAAAATGCTAAGTCAGCAACGTATGGAAAAGGTAAATTGCCTTGTTATTCGAATTTGAAATGTATTTTTGTATGGGCAAAGTATTTGATAATTTATTTGTTCTTAGAAGTATTTGTCACTGAATTAAATTTATTTAATGTAAAGTTTAATATTTATATATTGCACTAGTGTAGTATTATTCGACCATCACGAGAAGGCGGGTGAGATCTGTCTCCGGTGGAAGGGTTCATTCTTTCAGAGGTTTGGACAGTAAAATGATTTCGCAGTTTAGGGTTAAAACAAATTCTTCGCCCGTTCTTCTCTTTGGTGAAGAACACGATTCCCCCCCCCCCTTCATTCTTTGCTTTCTACTTAGCCTAGAAGGTTGTATTCTCCGCGCTCTCTTGCTTTTTAGTATTTTTATTTGTATTAAAACTGTTCTTTTCAGAACAACACATAATGTCTCCAAAAGGGAAAACATTGCGTTCTAAAGAACGTAACATCGTTAATAACGTGAGTATATTTTTTGAAAATGAAGCAAAGTCTATTTCGCTTTCGATACCAATTCAGAAAGCACAGGAACGTACTGCGGCTGCTACTGGCGTTTTAGAACTGTCCAAAAAATTAAGGTTGATTCAGCCAAACAGATAGCATTCTGCGAAATGAGGAGTTTGGTTCTGAAATTAGTGGATTCAAATCTGCATGAACCAAACAGAGTGACTGTATAAGGTTTTCCTTGCACGTTAACGAGAATTCGGGACACTTTCCATTAGAAAGACCTCCCTGAAGGCATTTCCTCTTCTTCGGCCACTCCAAAAATTATATTTTCCCTTATATTAACATATATTATTTAAGCGAAATCAGTATGAATTTTATTTTTAAAAATTTTGAGAATTCTTTGATGTAATCCTTTTTTTTTTTTTTTTACTTAATATTATACATAAAAATGTTTTGATAAAATAGGTTATGTAATCAAAATTCTTAAAAACTATTTAACTGATAGATTTTACTAAGCGATATATAAATATTTTATATTCCCTCAAATTATTTTAAATGATTCCATAGGTGCACAATATATTTCCTACTATAAACAATATATGAATTAAAATAAATTCCATAACATTTTAAAATATTAGTATGTCGTAATATGATGAAATATGTATCTTGAATAAAAAAAAAAGGCTGTAAAAAGTTAATTTATTACTAACAGAGTTTCATTTTTGCCTAAAACGGACGTTCCTTTACATGAAAACTGTCTTCATCTAAATTAACAACAAGCATATTCTAGAAAATCTCACCCTTCCCTATTTTTTCAAAAATTATTACGATAACACAATGGAAATAAAAAAAAATTTTGGGCACATAAATTATTTATCATTTGGTGTCTACAAACAGTTTTTGTTCCTGTTCTTGTGAACGAAATAAATTCTAAAATCTATCTAATAATGAAATTTTCATAACAAAATAAAAATATTTTCATTCTAAATGTTTTGTCTAGCATAACTTAATATATGTATTTATATATTTCTATTCTGGTATTTGAATTCTTCGAAAAAGCATAACACATACATATTTTATTTTCCTTCTACATCAAAAGGTGCTAATTAGCCAAATAAGGTATTTTAAATTGAGGCGCTTTCTCTTCATTTCCTCCTCCGTTCTCTAAATTGTTAAAATAGACTTCTCTGATAACACGTGACTCTTACGTCACACCCGCCATCTCCTGGCTGTCGCACTATAGAAGTTACCCTATGAAATAAATATTGGATCATAAACATTGATCTTTATTTTTTACTCATATTTTTTTATTTTTCATAGTTCTCTTGTGAGGTTGATGAGTATTGTATTAGAATATTAAAATTAACACAAAATGTGTTTAACATAAATAATTTTCCGAATGTATAATCTGAAGAGTAAATTTTGTGGTACTACAGTTTTAAACATTTTATTTCAAGCAAAAATGTAGCTAGTAAAGTCTCCTGACTTTTCCCCTCAAAGTCAGTAAAATCTATATTTCCCTCCTCCCCTTTAAGATTGGCAGATATTAATAAGAACATTAAAGTGTATGTTGAAACGGTTTGAATATATTTAATTAAGTAATTTTCTTAGGTAATTTGTTATAAAATTTCTTTTGACTAAAATGTTTTGAGAAAACCATAACACCTACAAAAGTATTATCTCTAAGTGCTTTAGAAACTGCTCATTATCTTATCAATTAAGCTTGCCACAAGCTGAGAAATCAAAACATGTATGTAATGTTTTGGAATGAAAATTCAAAAAAGAACTTCAATATCAAACAAAAGTAAGAAAAATTGAAAAAAGATTTTGGTTGTGAAATACCGAAAAAATGCAAGCAATAAAAAGATCCTGCATTTCAAATTTTGTTTTATTTTATTAATAAGGAAAACAAATTGTTCCTTAGGTGTTCAGAGCTAGGACATCTGCGGAAGCTATTGATTTAGTATCACAATTATTAGAATACACTCCTTCTGCTCGTATCACTCCACTTGAAGCATGTGCTCACAAGTTCTTTGATGAACTTAGGAACCCTGGGACAAGGCTACCCAACAATAGAGAACTTCCTCAGCTATTTAACTTTACAGAACATGGTAAAAAAATTGCATTTCTCTCTCTCTCTCTCTCTCTCTCTCTCTCCTTTTTTTTTTTTTTTTTTTTCCCTTCCAATTTTATTTAAATAATGTTTTGATTTTTTATGAATTATTAGAAGCTTCATTTTTGAAAATGTTTTGTGTTATATAGTGTCTTACATATATTTTTTTTATGTTTTATTTAAATATATTTGAAGTATTTTTCTGTTTAGTTTGTAGTTGTTTTGCTTAACCCACATGCATTTTTCAATCTATCTAAATTTCTAAGCTTAGTAATCAAAATTTGTTACTTGTGAGCTCCTGGAAATTCATGTACAATTTATAAGTTTCATTCGTATTTAGTGCTTTAATTACCTATTAAATTCCAAATTTTAATAAAAATGGGCTTTATAAACTTCAATGAGTATTAAAAAGAAAAATAATCTTTTCTGTTTTGAATTTATTTGTAATGAAAAGTGTAGGACCTGTATCATTCAAAAAAAAGTTCTTGAGATTTTATAAATAACTTTTAATATTTATGAACTATTTTTGAAAGAAAAAGTGCACCATATACAAGATAGAAAATGCTTATTATAACCTGGAAACCTACATTTTTCCCTCCAAATTATTATTCATTTGCTGAGTCTTGTTTATGTAGCCAAAACTTATTATAACTGTTCTAGTTCAGGCTCACCAAGTTAGAAGTACATTCTGTCACATGCTTTCTACTTTAAAAAGAAAAGTGTTTAGTCGATGCTTATAAATAAATTGTTTCCATCTATCATCAACAAAATTTTTACATATTTCTTTATTAGAAAAATATTTAGTGGGCAAAACTTCAGTAACCAATAAATAGTTCAAAACTCAAATTCCTGTAATTTTCTATGATTGTTAAAATAAAAATATTTGGATTATGACTGCAGCTATCCAGAAAAAATTACAATAATAATTTATATTTTTTTTATCAATTAAATGTGTTTTTATGAATTGGGTTTAATGTCTTTATTTTTCAAAAACAACTTGTATAATATAATAATATGTATACTTATATAAAAACTTGATTTGTTTCAGAATTGAGGATTCAACCTTCTCTTAACTCCATTTTAATCCCTTCTTACATGCGTAATGCCGCTAGCTCTGAGAGAACCGACAACTGCAGTGCAGGTGGAATCGCTGCCGCTGCTGCACCAGATGTCATTCCTGCTGAGCCTCAGCCCTGTGGCTCTTCTGCAACATGATGATCATTTTGTGTTCTACCTACTACATCTGTTTATATTTTACTGACAGCTGGTCAGAGACGACCTTGCAAAACATATAGTTTCTTCGCCTTGTTGACATTTATGTACATAAGATAGATTTAAAATTCTTGGCGTTTTTATTTTCAACTATTAATTTCTTTTCCAAAGTGGTGCATTTCACCCTGCGGCTCACAGAAGTCGTAGCATCTCTAGGACCTCTTATAAAAAGACTGCAGAGGCAAGAATATCTCGTGTTGTAATAATTCTGAAAACATATTATCTTACTTGTATCAATTGTAAAGCATATTGACCTTGAATATTCTTGCACCCACTGTAATCAGAATTTATGGAGATAAATCTGTGTCACAAAACTTTAAAATATAAAAAAATAAGTAAGTAAGAAAACTTTTGTATACATGTGATGTTCGATAAAAAGTCCGAGCCTTCAGTTGTCCTCATGGAAAAAAATTTTTAATTCTCCATGTGTATCAATAAATTAAACTGTATTTAACACTGTGCATAGTTTAACAGGAAGTTAGATTATTATCTTTGTCTGAGCACATTTTCCTGTTTTTCATTGCGAAAGCATTTATTTGTAATGGCAACTATGGCTGTTGTACTCTATCCATCCTTAATTTGTGGTTTTAATAAAATTCGTTGAATAAACTAATAATTTCAGACATTACAATTACTTTCAATAAAGTTTAATTTTTTAATTAACAATACAATAACAAAGATTTTGTAAAAGAAAAATACTGCAAATATAATTAATAAAATTGTGCCATATTTTTCTTATAATCAGAAATGAATATTCAGTTTACTACAAACAAAGTAATATGATTTGTAGAGATGTAACCTTTAAAAATATACCTTTTCAGTGGACAAAGTCATTGCTACAGTATTTCTAATTTTACAAACTGTGTTCTATCTTTTTTTTTTTTTTTTTATGTGTATGGGGTTCTCTAATGAATGTGTCTTTCAAGATATCATTTTTTTATCTTTGTGTTCACATCAATAATCAAAGTTCTCTTGGGATCAGGTCTGTGGAAATATTCAATCATAAAAGAAAATGCATAAATAAATCAATACTATCATATTATGCTTACAGAAATGTATATTAATTATTTATATATTCCCACAGAGGCTTCAATTTAAAGATTGATTATTTCCACAGCCCTGTTCCTTTTGAAGAACAACTAGTGTATTGTGCGAAGTGACCAAAGAATAATTAGATATATAATTCATTTTAAGGGGAGGCTGAGCAGTCTTGGAAAGAAATTGTGTCCAAGCTAGTTATTTTTTCTTTTATTTTACAGAAATTTAAAAAATTTTCATTTGTTATATTGTTTTCATTTGTTGGTTTTATTTGAGTATTGAATTGAAATGCCATAATATTGTAATTAAACTCATTTCCAATACCACTTTTATTACTTGCTGTTAAGTACTATTTTGGAACAAAAGATGCTGACTGAATAATATTAAATTGTTTTATGCTAAAAAAATAAATAACAGTACACAAGTTTAACAAAGAAAAAAAGTAATTTTTTTTAATTCATTTGAAATATTCTGATATATGCTATGAAAATATCTATCTTAATATGCTATTTATATGTGTGTGTTGTGTATATATATATATATAAATGTATTTATATGTATGTTTAAGTATATAATTTGTAAATTACAATATCATTCATGGATAAAAAAAGAAAGTTGAGAAATATTCTTTATTTTACTGATATTTTTTAGAGTAGAAAATGTTTGATAACTCATTTTAAAATATATATAGTGAAGCATTAATTATACAATTTATTTGTTTTAAAATATCATTTTCTTTTATTTTTTAATCAAGTAAGTAATGCTATTTTTAACTAAACAAGTTATTTTTCAAAATTATTGCCTGACTCTTATATGCTTCTATACCTGTAGATATTCATATTTGTTTTTCTTTTTTTTTTTAATCCGGGAAAATAAACAATATCACTTTTTTTACTAAACTTTGGGGAAAAATTATATAGTAAATTTTGATGCTTTTATATAATTAATACTGTTATTATTCCAAAATGAAAATAAATTTTGAAAAAATTCCTTATGTGCACAAAAATGTTGATTTGATTAAGAACTAGTAATTTTTATCAGTATGTAGTACAGAAATGAAAATAGCTTGCATTTTGCCAGTAATTGCTTATTATTGATTAAGTATAGCCATTTCGAACTGAAAATAATTTAACAATTGAAGCAACTTATTTTTAATTAATTTTTATGACTTGTAAGGTGTAAAATGTTGTCTTTTTATTTTCTTAGTAAAATATGTGAATGCATACTAAGGTGTCATGATGTAAATATACTAATCCCTGAGATTTATAATTTGTTAATAATTTCATTATTTGTGAGGAAAAAAATTAGAACTGATCATAGATTTGTGATTAAAACAAGTTTTTTTCCAAGATTGTAGCCAATGCATATATTAGCATGTGCCAAGAGCTGTTCAATTTTAAATGCATGTTTTTAATGGAGAACTTATGTTTTTATTGTCTTGTTTCAAGTACTTATAGAACTGTTGCGCCCTCTTGTGTTTGAAGCACTTGCTATGGTATGAGTGTTGTTATTGTCAAGCAAATATTGTCATCATTAAAAATTGTTATTTAAAGTCCAACTTGTTTATAATGTCTTTATTCATTTATTTTTAAAAACTCAAGAATAAATAGCAGTTTTGTAGATACAAAATTCTGTACACTAATATCTCCATTTTAAAATAATTTTATTGTATATTATTTATCTAAATTAATATGTTTTTTTTTTTTTTTAGATAATATTCTTGTGCAAATTGGCAATTCTACCCTCCTCCTTAATTTAATTATAGTTTTCCTGATGTGAAATTACTTTATTGCGTATAAATATTTAAACTTTTCAATTTAAACTTTTATTTTAAATCGTATTGTAAAATATTGTAATTGATTTTAATTGCTTAAAAAATAAAAAATAATAATAATTGCTTTCCAAGTAGTCTAGAGATCTTGAAACAGCTTAGTTTATGAAACTAAATGCCTTTGCTCATACAACTTTTATTTTAATTTTTTTATAAAATTACCTAGTAACATTTCCAATGGTGTATGAAAAGTATAAACATTTTTGCACATTAAAGTCAGTTTTTATAGCAAAATTATTGATATGTAATTTAAAAAGTAAATTTATGTCAAATTTTTAATTATTGCAATTTGCTTCAATGTTGCTGTTCTTATATCCATTCATCCAGCAAAAGAAGAAAAATAAAATCGCTAGACAGCACCGAAATTGGCACCAACTACTGCTGCAAAATCCAGAAAGTGGATAGTGTAGTAGAGAAGTGTTATTAATTCAATCTTTACCTTTGCAACTTAAATTATAAATTAATAATGTAGAAAGTATTGCAAGGAATCATATTTATATTTAGAGAGGAGATAATATATTTTTTTACTAAACTGATTAATTTTAAAATTTTTTTTTTTTTTTTGCTATTAATTATTTCATATTTAATTTACTATTAGCTTGATAATTAATAGTTTATAATATTTTAAAACAATAGTTCTCACTTTTTTTTATTTGATTTGCTTGCATACTTGAATTTTTTTACAGTTATAGGGTAATTTGAGTTAATTAAGGAATCTCATAATTATCAAGATACTTTCATATTGATAGCTTAAAAGTTATCAATAGCAAAGTATTCCATAAGAAATATATTTCTTTTGGAAAAATGGCAGCAGTAGTTTACTTATTTTAATTCATATTTAACTTCTTTTTCTCCATTAGAAATTACTGCATGATAATATTGCTTTTGATAACCTGGGTTTATATGATTTTATTAGTGAAATAATTAACTATGTTCTGTTTGTGTCCCCCCCCCCCCAATTCATTGATGGGGAGCTTCTGATTACAATTTAGTTTTCTACTCTTATTCTTTTAATTGCATTACAAACTCTTTTTATTATATTCTTTCCTATAGAATATAATCATTTGTTTTATGAATTATTGTTCATTTTGAAAATATTCAGTGTTTGACTGAAATGCTTGGTCAGGGTTTTATCACATTAGCAGGACTTTTGTAAATTTTTCTGAGTTCGCTTGCCTTTCAAGACTATTGTGGATGGCATTTTCTTTCCTACCTCAGTTTGAAATTGTTTTATTTTTAGATGGCTTCTCTTAGAAGATATCTAGAAACTGTAGTTGAGGATAACATAGCAATGAAGTTTGTCATTTTCTACTGATAATTTCTCAGCTAAACTTTGTTCATGTTTTTGAAACTTCAATTTTATTTTCATATTAAAAAATAATTGGTCATTTGATACTGCATATCAGCAAACCTAACAATCGAAGACTTGCCTTCCATAAGAACTTTTTTCTTATGGATAGTAATGGGTATGATATACAAGGGAATTCCCAAGCACCCACCTGTGTTTTCTCCGTAAAATAAAAGCTCTTCAGGGCAAAAAGCCCCGTGTTTATTTCAGCCACTATTAAACAATGGGAAATTATGTAATAAAAAGCTTTTTAGTAGCATTAATCTGACTACCATGCGACATCAAAGCGATTACCTCCTAGGACAAATTTTATAAATCACGTTTTGATTTGTATACACAGCGAAAACACAACATCCACTTACTTTTGTTCAACATTGTCTTCCTTTCCTGTTCCTCAATTAGGCGACATTAATATTTGTTCAACTAATAATAACTAGTTATGGGAATATATATCGGAGCTGGTTATTGAATGATAAATGGGATAATGATAATGATACTCTGGCCTAAGATTCAGTAGTTTGTAGTTACCAACTCCCACCATTTGCATGGATATTTGTAGTGGTTTTGACTTCTATTTTGAACTATGAGTCCCTGTGAAAGTAGACTTAGTGTGAGAAAACAAAGGGGAACAAAACTTAACTAATGAAAACTGATTTATTATTGTGAATATAGTTCTTTGGTTTGAAAGATAAGGAAAGTAAACGATTCATAAGTGCCAATTGAATAAAAACATTAACTAATGTTGAGAAGATAGTTACATTTTATTTATTATATTTAGAAGACCTCCATTTTATTTCATTATTGATTTTAATAATTTCAGGAAAATGAGAATTATATAGTTTTTGTTTACATAATTAGTATAGTTTATGGATGAATTATATCCATGGTCCCAAAAATAAGCTTCTTTATTAAAAAAAATTGTATGTTACCTCCTTTTAGGGTATGCTCTAGGCAACTTTTTGTAAAAGTTAATTTTAAATTTCTTTTATCTTGTTTTTAGATAAATTATGATTTAAAAACATAAACTTGGCCAAAATTTTAATGACATAGCAAACTTTATGTGAAATCGGTTATATTTTGGCAAATTTCATCAAAAGGGAAAATTTCAACACTGCAGAAAATTGTTATGCATCTATCTTAATTTGACCGTAGGAGATTTTGGGACATTTTGTTTCAAATGGAGCAAAATCTAAGATAAATATTCTTTGATAAAGAAAATGTGGTTAAAATGCATAAACATGAATATTTTACGAAATTTTTCCCTTTAAAAATAGCTGTAAAACTTCTTCAAACATATTTAAAATATTGTTTCATTTCATTGATAATAACACTTAAAATATGTAATTCAAGTTTCTTCATTATTACTTGAGAGATCGTATTAAAGGTTTGGAAATTTGAAAACTAAGTTTTGCGAAAATCTCTCTTTCTGTAAGGTTTAAAATGAGAGTTTCGCGTGTAATAGCGACGATCTTGCCAATTCTTACGGAATGTATAAGCCAAATAACGACCTCCTACTTATGGCTGTCAATCAGTACATAATAGAAAAACATATAAATTTAAAAAAAAACTAAAATACCACATTTCTTTATCAATTCGGGTTTGATCATACAACTTCCTTCTTTGTTTTTCTAAAGTCGCGGCTTATTTTAAAGTTCTTGTAACTTAATTTCTATATGACATTCAATAAAACAAAAAACTGTTTAGAAAATTGTAGTCCAAAATTAATTTTTCAACGTAGGCGGGTAACTTAAAGCTTGCGCATTTACATAATACTCCTTTATCATTTTCTTCACATCAAAAGTTATTGAAAAACTAAAAAATAAGTTTTTTCCCCTATATTGAAATAGATAAGAAATTCAACTTTTTTATCTATTATAAAAGTGTAGTACTTGGAGAGAAACGTAACTGTTTTGTTTTCTCATGAAGCCCCCCCCCCCCCATTAAAAAATAATCATATCCTATAAAATTGAATTGAAATTAAATCCAGAAAAATAAAATGAATATATTTTCAATGTATTTTATATTTTTGATTTGAATATTGATGATTATTTTTGAACATTTATTGAATAATAATAGCAAAATTGCTCAATTCTTGTTACGCATCTGCATTGTGCATTTCAATAACCAGAAAGCTGAACTTTAAAATAATTATTTCTTCTCAGAATATTCCAGCAGCTTATTCTCCCTCAAAACTTGATGCATCAGCAACGGTTATTTCCAGTGTGATATTTCAGAAGCATATGAACTAGCCCTCCTTTTTTTTTTCTTCAGCCCTGTGATTTACTGGCATACAGTTCCAAGAAGAAATACCCTGAGGCGATTGTGAACCCTCAAAAGAAGACAAGCTGACTACAAATGCGGAGAAAATTTGCGTAAAAACAGGCTGTCAGGGAGTGTTAAGGATCACCTTACCCCTAAGCGGTTAAGTGGATCTCCGGTTCATACACCTTTTTAAATTCGCCCCCATTGAGTTAGGAACCATCTTTTCTTGCAAAAAAATGGTTTGGTGTGGCTGATAAGTTAAAACTCACCAATCAGTTCCTTCAGTTTGTAAAAGAGACCGCTCTAAAACAACTGCGCTAGCTGGTGTTGAAGCTCGTTTCAAGATTTATTTTGAGTAAACAGTCCCCTTGAGAAAAACTGGGGGAAATAATATTTACTTTAATTTTTTTCAGTTTTCGTTGTTTTTTTTTTTTTTTTTTTTTTTTTTTTTTTTTTGGGTACTGTGATTGTACTTGTATATAAGTTAAAAGCAAATTAATTAAAGTATAGGGTGCTTAAAAATATCTTTTAGTTACGAAGAAAGTAAATGTTGAAGTTCTTTTCATCTGATTTCCTTATGTTTACTATTGGCTGCAGTAAGTAAAAACAAAAGCTTTCCAAAAATAATCATAAATATTGTTGTAATTTTTTTAACTGGGAATGTAGAAAGAAGGGAGATAGGTTGTTTGGGTTTTCCGGCGCAAGATCCAAAAATGGACATGGTGCCCGAAGTCTAAGATTTTACATAAAAATATTATTTTTTAACCCAAACATTAAAATTTAAAAAAAAAAAATCTTTATTGTACCATTAAAATCTATATGTATAAAGAAAAACTAAAAGTATATAGATTCAAAAATATAAATTAAATAAATAAAAAAAAACAATTGTTTTAAAAAAGTTTTCTGTGCGGTAGTTCCCAAAACTAATATAATAAGGCGAAAAGATAGCTTTTAAAAAAGGTAAATCTGTACTGGTTAAAAACTATATGATATTAAAATATGAATAACAGTAAATGGGTCTTATAACACCAAGGACTTAATTCATTTAGAAATAGATGTCTGTGTGAAACGTGTGTATCCGATATGAAGACGAGTTAATATATCATCTGCGGTGAAACAGATTTTGAAATGACGGATGAAAAAATATGTAATTTATTGACAACCTGCCTGTTTCAAGATTCCTGCCAAAGGGAATAAATAAATGTTTTTACACCCTTTTTCACATCAGAGAGCGGAATCGATAGTAAAACTTGACCTGATGCAGTCTTTGCAGCTGCATACGCTCTCATTTCGAACAAGACCTACGTGACTTGGTACCCGACAAAATAAAATTGTGTAACCCTTGCAAGCAAGGGATTCCGATACTCTGAAAATCCTAAACACAACTAAGTGACTATTAAAACTATTACCTCTTAAAGCTTCCAAAACACTCATGCTGTCAATGTATATACAAAATTGATAAACATCTGTATTCACCTGCTGAAGAGCATTGTATACAGCAGTTGCTTCAGGAATGAAGGTGAAGCAGGACAAATGTAAGCTGTAATTACAAGTATTATTAGTAAAAATTCTATTTAATATGTCCTGCTGTTTTAGATCCATCCGTTAATACCAGTTTGTATGATTGATACTGACAGCGATGAGAAGAAAACAGCTGTTGAAGACAATAGGTACTGTATCAGATTTTCCATATTGAGCAAAGGAATTAATAAAATTAAGTGTTGGATCATACCGAGGGGGATGAGCATAGTGGTCAGGTGACTCATTCCGGTATATAGATCAGTAAAAAATAAATATGTCTTTACTCGTGTCAGAAAAGGTGGGATACTCATTGGACGAGCATCATATAGTCTTTTAATAGAGGCACTGGAAGTCGTGGAGTGTAACGTAGAAGATAGACATGATTTCTTAATGGTATTTAAAGGACAGCTGCATACGTCGCAAGTCTAATGGTAGCTGATGATATATATTTAGACTCTGGATGGTGATGTGCGGAATGCACCTGAACATATCCTCAAAGCAGAGTGATGAACTGTGTCCAGTTTACGTAAAATACAACAGTATTTACGTAATATACTGCTGGCCACCCAAATTACAACACCAAGAAAGACAAGAGATATCACAACAAAATTTATTTTTTAGATAACTTGTTGACCAAGCATCAAATGATTAAATTTATATAATTCTGTGAAGTGTGGTTCCTGCAAAAACCAGTTTTCATTATTGGAGATCACCGCTGCCACACGCCTCGGCATTGATTGAAAGAGACTTTGGATATGTTCTTCGGGTATAGCAGATCAAGCAGCTTCCACACGTTGCTAAAGTTGATCTAGTGTGGCAGCTGGTGATATAATCTGGGTCAATCGTTGAGCAACCATGGGTCACATGTTTTCTACCGGCAAAAGATCCGGAGATCGAGCCGGCTGGGGAAGCAATTCAATCTGGTGATTGACGAAGAGCCCTTGGACAATGCGTGCCACATGTGATCTCTCATCTTTGTAAATTATCCCCGAATTATCCTCTGCGCAAGTCTTGAAAGTAAAGAAAGACAACTGGCTCCAACACCTTGAAGATGTCGCGCTGGCTGTTTAAAATACCGGTAATGCGTATTAGAGGAGTTCGAGAGTAATATCCAATACAGCATCATATCATAATATCCTGTGCAGGATCAGTGTGGAGGTGCATAACGCAGTTGTTCAGCATCTTCTCTCCACGGTGTCTCCAGACTCGAATGCGACTATCGTGGTGTTACAAACAGAAGCGTGACTCGTCAGTAAATCAGTTTCATTCCATTATGCCTTCCACGTCCTTCCTTCATCGCACTATTGGCGGCGGAGACATCTGTTGTTCTGTGTCAAGGGTAGACGAAGTAATGGACATCTTGCCGACAGACAACTCTACTGTCAATGGCGTCCAAAAGTATGCGCAGACATTGGATGATGAGTTACAGATTGAATGTGCTATGCTATGGTTCGTGATGTTGCTGAGAGATCCGTCACTTCCATGCACATAATTTGCCTGTCAACACTGGAAGTGATTCACTGAGGTGGATGTCATTGAATACGTCTGTCCGTCGTACCCTCCTGCATCCAACGATCACATATCCGCATTACAGTTGTTTGTATATTTTTTATGTTGTATTATTTATATATATTACTGTATTATTATGTAAGCTAGTCTTCCTACAGAAATGGACACAACTACTCTTGCTAAAAAATAAAATATGGCCATTCTCAGCACATCGTGCAGCAAGTTTGTTAATAGATATTTGCAATTGTCTCTCAATTTACCGAATATTGAACCCCTGACATGATATTTGCAGATCATCAACATGCGATGTTCCGTGAACAGAAGATGGAAGATGCTACTTATGTACAAGCTAAAAAGAGTTATACTTAAAACTGAGCCCTAAGGAATGCCCTCAAATGAAGTAAAAGTATTGGATGAATATGGACCAATACGTACTTTAAAAACACAGGAGCGTAAAAAGTTTTGCGGGAATATCGGCCAATTACCCCTAAATGCAAAATTATATAACGTACAGAGATTAATATATCCCCATGTATGGTCATAGGCTTCTAAGTCGAAGAAAATGGAAACCAAATGATTTCTTCTCACAAAAGAGTTGCGAATCTGAGTTTCCAAATATCTGATATTATCAAGAGTGGGTCTTTCTTTAAGGAAGCAACTCTGATTTATAGGAATATATTTATATGATTTTCTAAGACATAATACAAATCGGTCATTAACATATGATCGAGACATTAACATAAGCAATTCGTCATTGTTACTGGTCGATAATGTGAAAGCTCTGAATGATCCTTACCAGGCTTTAAAATTGGAATCCCATTTGCTTTATTCCAAAGGATTGAACTGAGACAATAGGTTTGATAAAGAGTCTGGACTTAAATGTTGAAGCATGTAATAGCTGATTTCATCAGGTCCTGGACTGATGTTATTGGCCTGCTTTAATGTTTTCTTCTGTTCTAATATCCGAAATTCACAGCTATAAGGCAAAGTTTGTCTATAGTTAAAACAAATTGGTGTTCTCTCAGCTCGACTCTTAATCCTTAGCATCGGAGGACAATAAGAGTAGGTACTTGAGACTCTAGCAAACATTTTACCTAGAACATTTGCGATATCCTTAGAAACAGCTAGAGTTTTTAAAATAGGAATGAATAATTCCTTATAAAAAATTCAATTGACTGTTTTCATCTTTCTCCATAACTGCTTACTAGATGTGGAAGACCAGGATTCCTTCAGACTTCATCGACTGCGAGCTAATGCTTTTGCTCTCCTAGAGAGCGGGACGCAAATGACTGGTTGCCTGGCATGAAGACCACATTCGTGAAGCCTTCAATGCACGGTTGATCTGGATATCAACCTTCCGGAGCTTTCAGCGAGAGAGTATTTGAGTTCAGCCGGAGTTGCGGTTCTATTCCTTCGTGCGCATAATGACAAATATCTGTAATCGGGACTCGCGGCGCAGTGCGTGGCCATTCTTGGCTGAACCTTCTGGATGCCGAATCCGTGGTTAGAAATTGTTACAAAATTTATGAATCACAGATGGATTCACATTCAGCCATCTAGCCACTGTCCTGCTTCTACTCTCCCAATAGCTCACCATTGAAATTGCTCAGTTAAATGATTTCTGGAGGTTATTGTTACAATTTCGCTATACCAGATTTCTAATTTCAGACATGCAGTGACTACTGCCGCCTTACTCTGAGACATCCATATTTATGCTCTTCGCAAATAGCGTATTCCGACAGCGGCGCCACATTGTGTATAATGTCATAATGTTCAGCTTCTTTTACTTACCAACATATTCAAATTTCATTGAGATTGGCTTATTTTGGAGAGAGTTATCGCTATTTTTGTGATTTTTCTTTAATTTTTAGTGTCGTTACCAGAATAATATAAAATAAATTTTATATCCCTTATCCATATATTTTTTGTTTGTTTTTTTGATTAATTAATATTTGATAGAATAAGGAATGGTGTAAAGTTATCGAATAGAAATCAATTACTGACTTCAAAAAAAATGGAATGTGACAGATTAATGATTACCGTAAAATTTCAGTTTTAAATGTATACAATTTTCTCAAAATTTATTAATGTTCAACATGTGAAAAATTAGGTAAAGCGGGTTGGAGACTACAAGTGTGGCTTTAGAAAATACCCATCTACGATTTACTACTAAATCTATTAAAATTTTCTCCTTAAAAATAGTGCTTAAAAAAGGTTGCAAATTTAATGTTGATATATTTATCCACTATTATTTGTTAACTTTAGATAGGCTTATGATGGCATTGCTCGAAGATTTTTTTTCTTTCCGATTTTAAAAGAAATGGGTATTTATCCAGCCAAAATCCCCCTGTCGTTTTTGGATTTAATAAAACATTTTCATTTAGCCCCAAGTCTCTTAGAGGAAATAATTTCATTCAAATTAATTATAATTTTTAGTTCCTTAAGCATTAGAAAGGAAGAAGCATTCGGCTTCAGAAGCCGGGGGTTTTTTTTTTTTTTTTTTTTTTTTTTTTTTGAGATTAGAGTCTCTGTCGTTAACGATGTATATTCAAAAGCTAGCCTTAGGAGCATAAACAATCAATCAATTATTTTAATCATTATCGTGAAATTCTGATTACACAAGTATTATTTAAAATATGCCTCATGAAGCCCAAATAAAATATAATAATTGCGTAGCGATGTCCTCTTTGCACACACACATCTTACTTTCTGAGTGTTCTACTTCTTTTCAAAACAATCTTATATCTTGAATAACAAAGGAAGGTGCAGCTCTACATCCTTGAAAGTGGTTTTCGATTTCTGAGCACCGCCATAGTAAAATTAGTTTTCTTCAATTCCTCAGCAAGTGTAAGATCTCAAAATTCATTACGAGAAGATTTTGCGCTCTTAAAAGAGGACATACAGTTGTCAATTAGTCTTTTTAACATCGATTTGAAATATGCAATTTAGAAAGTAATAAATCCAACTATAAGAGGAACTTGAACAAAACTTTCCAATATCTTGAATTTGCAGATGACTTGGTGGAGCTGAGCAGAAATCAAAACGCATTTCGAGAGCGTTGTACAGACCTGTTATTGTTCTCAAGAAAAAAAAAAGTCTTAAGTGTGAGTGTCACAAAGTATATGGTAAATTCGGGAATTAAAGGAAAATTTGAAAATAATATCTTGTAGATGAAGGAATAGAATTTGTTACTTTTAACGAAGTTAATTTTGAAATTAGAGCCCCAAAATTATTTCTGCTGAAAACAAATTTAATATGTAATGAGAAAACAATTAAAATATGTGACTATGCAAACATTAAACTTAAGATTTTCTTTTATAACATACTATAAACTTTTATAAGATACTCTCTTGTTTTGTTCGCATCTGAGCAATGGGCCTTAAGTAAAAGTGATTCTGAGTTCTTAAAGGAAAAGAAATTACTACAAAACATTTTTTGAGCATTTTGTGAAGATAGCTATTGTGAGATAAGAGCAAATAAAAAAATATTTAGTATTTATAGTAGACATTCGTTTTTACGAGCATTCACGATTTTACGAACTAGTATTCACGATATTACTTTAACGTGGACCTATTGACGAAATGATAATATTAATTCCCATTAAAGATCTAAAATTTTGATTTTAAATCTGAACCCATAAAAATCTCTTTTTTTCGGAACTCATTTTCATGTATCTTTCGTTTCTATTC
>JAPDSC010123723.1:45004-55769 GCA_026290005.1 Latrodectus geometricus | reverse complement strand
ATATATATATATATATATATATATATATATATATATATAGGAAACTTGGCTTTATATTCTTATTACAGAATCATTAATTCTCCGAATTGTGAATAACTGATTGCACTACTGATGTTATAATTCCAGATTTTTTTTTAAACAAGATGTGTAGAATTTTTCCCCTTAGTCTAATTCCCGTCTTGCAACCTATGCATAATCAACAACTTTTACAAGGAATGTTCTTGTGTGAGAATCGCCTTATAAAATTGACATTCTAAGTATTGTAAAGCTCATGATGAATGATGTTGCAGGAAAAAAAAGAAAACGATATCTAGTTCATTTTAACATGCAGTCTGTTTTAAAGAACTCACCATAGCTGAAGAAAACCTAAAATATTTACTTGACGGCTTAAGTGAAAATAAGTTACTCTTCCATGAATTTCGGGAGATAAAACTTACTGCTTCATGAAATTTCATGTTAGAACTTTTGGTATATGGATTAGGATGCAATTTAAGTATCAGGTTAAAAATTGTAAGAAGTATCAGTTTATTAAATGATTGAGAAAAAGTGAATGAGAAGGAAATAGAACTTATTCAGATATCAAACAAGAAGAAAATTACTTAGTGCTGCGACCGTTTCCAAAACAAGCAGACTGGCAAGATTTGAAAAATATTTTCTGAGAAAAAGAATAGTGAATTACTTTTCTACGTCGAAAACATGGAAATATGTACATTTAAAAGTCTAGTTTTAAAAGAGAGAAGAAAAAAAAAGTGATGACAGACTTTCCCTGGTTTTTCATCAATAAAATGAAAATAAGAATAGTTTTTAAACAAACATTTCTCGTTTTTTATATATAGTGCACATTAAATAATTTTTTCTAATAACTTTATTTGTAAAAAAAAGTTTGATAAAAAAAAAGCTAAAATTTTAAGATTTAACATTTATTATTTTACGAACTATTGATTTGCAGAACTATTTTACATATCCTTGCGATGTTTTAAGAACGAGCTTCTCCCGCATATTGCGGCACTTTTACAACTTTTAGGGGGAATAAGAATCCAATGACTTCAATATGTTTTGAGGAAGCGGAAGAAAAAATTGCTAAAAAATTTCTAGAAGGAACTACTGGAAGGTCTAGAATTTGATGATGACTTAAAGATAGGTTGAAAGAGAACTTAAATGTTCTTGGAGTTATATGATTGCTTATGAAAAGCAACCAATAGGAAGAAATGAACAAAAATTTTAAAAGAGGTCAAGGCTGTAATACCTTAATAATACTGAGGATATTTTCTGAATAAATAAATTTCACAAAATTGCAAAATATCTCTCTGAAGTAATACAAAAGTTCTAAATGCACATCTAAAAACATAAACTTACATGAAACCAAAACATTGCATCCCTTTCCCATTGCTTATCAATTCGAATCTGGGACATTCTATTCTGTGACAAATAAAATCTTACCGATAAATCAGTGTGAGGACAAAGTCACATGATTGAAGAAGATCGTGAATAGAAAAACTTACATATATTTGTTACAACAATATAATGATTCGAATATTGCTATGGCCAATGCGATCAACGCTAATAAATATTAAAAATACTGAGTCATAGTTTGATTCCATTCGACCGAAAAAATGCTTTAAATTCCATAACAGTAACAAAATACATTGAATAATTTTGATGAATAGCATTTCAATGGCAAGAACAAGTTGCGCCATATCTTGAAAAAATTAAAAGTAAAAATATTATAAATATATTCTCATTTAATAAGGAATCCAAGAATTCTTCCTTTGCAACAAATCTTTTCCCACAATTAGAGATGGTAAAGAAAGTTGCCTTTGTATGCTTGGAAAACAACGAACTTGAAGTCTGATTCCAATGAAAACTAGCACGCTAAAAAGGCCAAAATGCATTTTGAACATTGCAATGTTAGAGAAGCTGGAAAAAACTTTGCTGAGCGGGTTTAAGTGTGTGTTTCCCGCATTCATTTTTTCAATGTTTAATTTAACCTCAAGTGTGCAAAATACGGTGTAACCTTTCTGGCTAAATGTTTAAGAACTCTCATTAACTATGTCTTACCTCATCCAACTATTTTTATTTGAAATTCTTGAAGCAATATACGGAATAATTTTATTATTCCTCATTTTTGATAATAATTCATTTTACATTATTGATTTTGCAGCCAATTTTGACGTTTCATTTGAGTTTCTTTTCTAAATACTGCATTATATTTGCACCTGTATATTTTCGGCCACTCAAAGTGCTGAACGCTGCAAAACCTTTTCGTATTTTTGGATGATAGTTAAGTAAATCAAATCTCAAGCTGCAATTCTCCTTTCGAAACCAAAGTAGCGAACGGGCATAAGAATTCACGAAAGTTTGATGTTACCATATCCGCTAATTTCGATAGTTTGAATAACTCAAGGGATAACAAATGTAATCTAGTTATTTATCAGAATTTCGTAGCTTCCAATCGCAAGTTATATAACTAGTATCTATCAATGTTTTCTATTGATAAAACCATGTTCTCTGGGGAGGGAGATTCCTCTGTTCCACACAATCTCAGCTACTACTGAATAAGGAAAATCGATGTAGTCTTATTGTTTTCGACATGCACATTTTCCGAGGTAGGTGCTTGGGAGTATTCCTAATTTCTTTCCTTTCATCACATGAATACAGTCCTTTTTCTGGAAAATAGTCCTTTCAGCTATCCTTAAGCCCGCCACACACGATACGATTCTAGGTTTGGGTTTGAAAAGGGGGGTAGAAAGTAATTATGCACCCACATTATGCTTCTCGTCCATACGACCTGAGCAGGTAAAGAACATCGGGAAGGGAAGGTTATTGTTAAGGGTGCCATTTTTCAACATTTATTGCTTTTGTCTTAAAATGTATGCCTTGCAAATTAAAAAAAAAAATTGACAAAAATTCTATAAGTTAAAAGAATTAATTCAATAATTTTACGTCTTGACGTATTTATAAGTCTTTTTAGCATTTATTGCTTACTCATTTGCTTGCTTGTAATATCTGCTATCAAGATTTTATATTATAATTTATTTTACATCCTTCTTATAAATCAAAAATCTGTTTTTTTTTTTTTTTTTTTTTTTTTTTTTTTTTTAATACTACCATAGTTTTAACATTTTAACATGAGTACATAAAGCTCAAAAATATTACTTGCTATTGCTCTGGATTAGACCATGTAAAAATTATCTGATGCAGTAAAAATTTCTTTCTCATCTTAATATGATAAAAGAAATACACTTCGAAGATAAGAATTTCTTACATTATATTAAGATGAATGAGGAGTAGTAAAAAGCTTGTTGGATAAGGAAACATATTTAATTATTAACCCCTTAAAGCACGAGTTTTTTTCGAAAAAACTTCCAAAAATTATCCATATGCCTTTTATGTTAAAAGTTTAATTATAATTTAATATTAATATAGATGGCATATAATTTAGCCTATCTAGTTTTACTGGAACGGGTCTGAGACGGGCATTAGAAATAACAAAAGCGCCCGTGTGAGACAAGCATGTGGCAATGACATTCGCTCGTGTCAGACACGGGCAAATGCCTTAAGGGTTTAAAAGAAGTATATTCATCAGTTTTTTGAATGAGACTAAATGTGGCTTTATACGTTCTACCTGTTGCCAGAAAGTGAAAAGATTTAAAATTTACCATAATTATTTCTTCTAACTTTGGTACAAATAATACAGGAAACGTGAGTCAAATATAAAAGTTCTCCATAAGGAATATTTGTGAAAATAAAAGTAATTCTTAAAATCATTTATGTTGATTTATTAAACTAAGGTTATAACAAAAGATAAAATATTTTTTCCATTTAATTATAATAATATTTAACCATAAAGTAAGATCTCTTAAATTAATTGGAATTTAATGCTTTTCATTAACTGAATTATAATGTTTTAATACAGGGGAATTCAAATAGTTTTAAGCATACATTATATTTCTTAGTAATATTTCATTACATGAACATATAATAGATATAATAATTTTTTTTTAATTTTTTTGTCTTTTATTGTAGCAAATTTTCATTTCTTTATAAATATCTTGTAATTTTTCACATGCTTTCTGTTTATTTGATTCGTATAATCAATGCTCATAACTTATCATAAATAAGACTAATCTTTGTACGCGTCTGTCAATTCTAATATTATTTGTTTCATAGACATTTTAATAAATAAAATTTTTTAAATTTCAGAAATATTAAGTTTCAGTAAATATTTTTCCTAAATGTCGCCAAAAAAACTTTACAATCCTATGGGGAAAGACACGCGCGACTGCAGGAAGCTACTGTTCACTTCCTGGAATCAGAGGAGTCATGTAGTACGAAAATTCAGAACGGTCCTGAAATTTCGTACTACATGACTCAAATTACAGGAAGTAAACAAGTGGTCCTGCTGTTGCGCGTGCGCGCGTGTCTGTTCCCTTTTCCAACCCAAACTTAGAATCGTATCGTGTGTGGTGGACTTTAGGTTAGCTCTTAGATGACTGCTTTTAAAATTCCCTTTTTTTAAAATTTAGTGTTATTTAATATTACAGTATTTTCTTTTTCATTTCAACAGATAAACACGTTCTTTTCTTCAAATGCGAGAAATTCTCAACGGAATCGGCTCAATGCCTCTCGACAAACGAAACGCCATACATTGAGTAATTCAAATGAAATGAAACCAACTTCAGAACAAGAGAGCACAAACTTTTAAAAGAATGTTTACCCTTTCTATGTTCTAACGAATGAGGAAGATTTGTTTCTCCCTTTTCTGCATCCTTACGTACGGGAAACACAGAAGTTGAATTCTGCACCACAGCTCTTCCCATCAAATGTCCCTGTATCTTCGACTATTGATCCCACATTGTCTAGAATGCTTGCAAATGTTCCTTCATTGTTCGAAAAGGAATCAAATTCTCAGGTGTTATGTAAATCGATTAAAAATTTGAAAAAAAAAAATATATAAGGTCATAGAAAAAAAGGAAATAGAAAACTATTTTCCATAGTCGAAAAATTGGAAAGAAGAGATTTTTCAAAATTTTAGTTCGTAAATAAGAGTTAAAATTATCACTGGGTCTATTGTTTCATGGTAGGCACTGGCCACTAGTTCGTAAAAACTTGAGTGCTCGTAAATTAAAGGTTTGTAAAAAGAGCGTCTACTGTATCATGGTCTATTGCTGGGATAGTCATCTGACCTCGCTACATCATAACGAAATATCTATGATATATCAACACACACAGCCTTCACAGCACAGAATGGTCTTTATTGATTAAAATCGTCATTAATGTTGATTTGTTAACTCATATTATTATTAATATGTTAACGTATATACGACAGTGTGACAAGGTCATTATCGGAAGATAGTGAGTTCGAATCTCGTAAGATCGCGAGACCGAACCGAAGATTCGTCGTGTTTTCTAAAGGCGGCTGGAACACATTAAATAGGTCATAATCACAATGTCCATCAAATGAAATAATGCCTCTGGGGATAGCAAGACAAGTGTGGGGTCTTTTGTTTGGTCCCTGCTTCTAAATTATAGACCCCTCCCCAATAATTCTACCTAACTGCTTGAACCCAATTGTGGCAACATGCAGAGAAGTATGCCAATCCATATTACAATATGGTACATATTTATAATATTATATGATTATATAGCAAAGTAGCAATAAGACATATAATTATGTGGCATATAAAGGACATATTTAAAGTTTCTTGGAGGGGAAAAAAAAAAAAAAAAAAACATTATTTTTTAATTATAAAAATTTTTCCAATTCCAAATAAATTTTTGTTTTGATAAATCTAATTACTTATAAGAGTCTATTAAATTTCGAGCTGCTGTGTTATATTATTTAGAAAATATAATATGCATTAAAATATAGATTTTTTCACTAACTTTGCATGTTTTAAGAGCTTTGAAATATGGATATGTGTTATTTCATTTCAGATACAATATTTTTTATTAATTCTCTCTCTCCCTCACTTTTCTTAGATAAAAATATAACATTTTCTCTAAATTTTGCCATATTTTCCTAATTTTAAAAAAAAAATTGAATTAAATTAACAATGTATCTACCTATAAATTTATCTATTATTTTCCAATTAGGCTGAATGTAGTTACTAATATCGTTACTAATTGATTTTTTGTTTGTTTTCTAATTGAAAAATAAAATATTATTTTTTCTAGCTGTATTTACAAAATGATTAATAAACGAATTATTTTCTATTTAACAATATTTTAGGTAACGTTTATAATTTTTATGGTTTTTATAATTTTTTTTATATATATATGTATAAAAGAAAGTAACTATGATATCTTAACTTATGAATTGAATTCTTATTGTTTTTTTATCATCCAAAATTTTTTTACTGTAGGCCCCATTTATTTCACAGCCAAATATTTTATTAATTTCATTCCTGCAGCCTCCTATTTAAAGTTTGGTTTTTGTAAAAATTCGCTTTAACTTTTGATTAA
The DNA here is from genome assembly GCA_026290005.1 of Latrodectus geometricus. Taxonomy (NCBI): domain Eukaryota; kingdom Metazoa; phylum Arthropoda; class Arachnida; order Araneae; family Theridiidae; genus Latrodectus; species Latrodectus geometricus. Next base: position 49,304 of record JAPDSC010123723.1, on the reverse strand, counting down.
CAAAAAACAACACAACAAACAAAATGAAATGGGCTATTCCGAATCGTTCCTGTTAATTTCTTAACCTGAAAACACTTTTATTCTCTGCCTTTTATCTCTCCTGAAATATAAGTTTTTTTTTTACGCCAATTTTATTTCGTCTTGATATTTTCGAAAATTCTAATCTCTCTCAATCCAACGCTTGTCAATCATCACTTTAACTCCGCCTTTCTAGTCCTTTCTTTCATTTGAATCGATGAAGTTCCCACCACTAAAGAAACTCCTCTTCTGGGTGGATGAAAAGAATACTTCGGAAAATCAACGAGCCAATAGCAACACGGCTTGGCCGTGGAAGAATTACATCAACCCCAATTCTAACTTAGAATGTGAAATATCGAACTTAGGGAAAACATATTCCAAGTCACTTGAAAAATATTTAGAATCTTTTTAAAACCGTTATTATTTTTGAATAGGATATAAATGTTTCCGATTCGTGGTTATTTTTTTAAAAAAAAATCAGAATAATTTTAAATATTTCATTTCGAATTGAATATAGATGAAAATACGATGTGTCAGTTAATTTTTATCAATAACGATTATATTTATAGCAAATTCTAGTAAATTATGCTATAAAGAGCTAAGTATTCCGTGTAGTAAAAAAGGTGATGAATCGATTCACGTGATTAGTTCTAAATAAATAACTACCAACAAATTCCTTTGGTCACTGATGATTTCCTCAATGAATTCTGCCTACGTGAATCAAGGCGATTTAATTGCAGCCATGGATAGTAATTACATTTCAGAAGAAACCGGGGCAGATAATGTTCTAATCGTCTCAGATCCCCATCTATATCTGACAGAGGGTGCTCCTCAATACGTCCAGATGTTCGATACATGCATCAATGAAGGAATGACCTACACGGAACTTAAATCCCCGGAAACATTTATTGATTCCAATCCAAATCCTGTTTGGTTCCGGGAACCGAAACGAATCCGGATGTCCACTGTACCAAGAAGAACCAGAGGAAGAGGGGGATGCATGCCTGGATTCAGCGGTTTTAAATCAAAAGGTCGGTACTAATAATTATTTATTACTTTGATTAAACTATTGTAAGATATATATATATATATCCTATTGTTCTGTTTTTCATAAATTTAAAATTTAAAGAATTTTATATCTTCTCGATTTTCTAAGGAAGTTAAATGATATGAATGTAATTAAAATAATTAGCATTTTTTTTTCCAAAATATAGTGCTATATAATTTATGACGCTATATGACAATATTTTCAAAAATTCATATGTAAACAGCAAAATAATAATAATACGTTTTATAAAAACATAAAGTTGTATTGCAAATGTAAATTGATAAAAAAAATCTTTCATTATAACGGAGAATACAAAAAATATAATATAAATTCAAATTTACATATGGCTTCTGCTATAAATATATAAATAATATTAAGCTATTTCGTTAGAGATCTCATATTTTTATTGTTTGGCAATAGTTTGTCATCCATGCTAACTTGTGGGCCAAGTTCACTCATTTTATCTGGCTTTTACACTGAGGCCTAGAATCATTTGGTACTAGGTAATCGTCTGGCGAAAAATAAAGCCCCAGAGAAGTGAAAGATATGAGCTCTTGGTCTTCCACTATGTAAAGCATAACTTTCCTCTGTGCAGATGCACCAAATTTGCAATTAAAGAATGTAACTGCTAAATGTGAATGTTTCTTTTTATTGTTTTAAACTCTTTTTATTTGTTACTGTTCTTTTTATTGTTTTCTTCATGGTGATAACTAAAAATTTGTGATTTCCCTGCAAAGCTCGTTTCTACTTTTATGAAAGAGCTCATTCGAGATGCCTTCCCCTCACCAGTTCAGAATAGTGGTTTATTTATTGTGTTCCCTGAAGAAGGCAACCTTGTCGATAGCATATTTTGAGAGTGTATTTCTTAAAAAAAAAATTTTCATAGCTTAGAGAATACATTATTGATTTTCTCCATCATACCGAATTGTTATATATCTTAAATATATTTCCAGAAAATAGAATTAAATTATATGTTAAGTGTGCCAGCCGATGGCTGAGGGGTTCCTAGGCGGGTGGTCCCGGATTCAGGTATGTGGTGTCTCTCTGTTTTCTTCTCCTTTCTTCTGAGATGATGGATGTGGCCCATGGGAGTGTCAAGTGAATATTTCTGCTCGACTTCGTGACTTGATTTACAGGTCTGAAGTTAGTATGAATCGGGTAAGGATAAATGAGTGGCCATTTCTGGCCTTGTTATGACGAACGCTTAGTCAAGCGCCCATTGTTAGAAAAAAAAAATCCCTAAAATGTTTCCAAAAAAGTTGTCTAGAAATGTGAAAAAAATTTTTTTTTTAAATCTATGTTTGAAAATTTAAAAAGAACAGATAAATGCGATAGAAAAAAATTCCTTAACCATTTGAGTGCTGAAGAGTTTTCTTATATATTGAAAGTGCGGAATGAAATGCGTAGTAATTTTTTTTCTGCACTGTATTTTATTTTAATTTTTATATTATTAAAAATCACAATTAAGTAAAATGAATAAAAACTGCGATTGATATGAATTCAACTGCTCTCAATAGATGCGAAAATTATACTAACCAACAGCAGCGTCTCCGCATCTTCGGTACAAAACAAGAGAAGTGCTATCGCGCTTCGCCGCACTCAAACGGTTAATTCATTTTAACCTAGTAGTAATTTAATATAATTAATGTATTTAAAATTTATTTTACAATGGTTTTTATTTTTCACAGAGAAGTGTCATGTTTAATGTTTTATTTTAATACATATAGAGTTATAATTTAATGAAAAAATATTTACATAATGAAATAATTGCATAAATTACGAGATGACACTTGGAAACATTGTTTTACAAAAAAATATTCCTTAAAACCAATTAAATTAAAAAAGTAAAGGATGAAACGAAAAAATAAGAATTCATCGAGTTAAAAATAAGTTCATTCTTTAAACAGAACAATGTAATTAATTTTTTTTCCGTCCATATCATATATGTAACATTTCCATAATATTTTTCATCTGGAATCAGTACATATCTGATATATTAATAGTACAGTTATTAAATATGTAATGATATTTTACATTTATTTATAACTTAATTGATGAATGTATAATGTAAACTATGTTATGAGAAAACATGCATAGCATTGTAATTGTTGAACATATATATATTTAACTTAGGCGTGATATTTTAAAATTTAAACATAGTTTTTATTAGACCTTATGAATTTGAATAATAAAGCAAGAAAAATATTACTGCATTTTTATTTGAACCACTTAACTGATTATCTTGCTAAATAGGAGTTTTTCAAAATATTTTTTCACGTAATTCCTTATAAAATGAATTCAGAACATTACTTAATAAGTAATGCACTGAACTCAGAATTTCTCATTATGAATAAAATAATGGCAATGTTCAAAATTATTTTAATATCTACTTCAGATCAAATATTAACTTTAGCTTGATTTGAAAGGTGAAATAATAATGGCGCTATCAAAGCAGAATTATTAACTGAACTTCAATTCCAAGCGAATTCATCGACTTCGGTATCATATGATTTATATAAATGCATTTGTTTTTCTGTTCGTCCTCCAAAATTTTGAATGGATTTTCATCCGCATTTCAATGCTTTTCTCATCGACGGCGTATTAGAGAAACTGTAGAAACGTATTCGGAGAGAACAATACTTTTCAAAAATCGAATAGAAAATATCGTCATTCTTTAAAATAAAATTTTGTGGGAATGTAAATATAAAATTTTGATGGAAAGATATCCCATACCATAAATATTCTTTCTCTATTTTTTCAGTTGTACACAGATAACAATTTTAAAAGGAGGGGGAAAAAACTTATGCTTCTTACTTGAATTCATGAAACGAAAAGAGCTATTAATCTAACATTCAGAATCTTCATTCGGATTAAGAAACCAAAACCCTGATTCGTGGAAAATTTTTAAAATTTTTGTTTATTTTCCTTAAGATATTATATTTTCAACTTTAAAATATATGAGAAAATATTTCATAGTTATTGACATCATGTATTGCAAATTGGTGACATTCCAACAATGCACTGCAATTGTAATCGAATTCCAACAGCTATCAAGCAGTTTTTTACAAAAGATTTTTCTTAAATAATGGGCACGAGCTGGCAACCGAATGGCCTTCAGCAATTCGTGTATTCGAATCACACCTTAGTCTCTTAGATTTATAGTATTTCGGAATCCACTTTAAACAGTAAGTATCCGCCTAATTAGTAGTTGTATGCAAAAAAAAAAAAAAAAAA
>JAPDSC010123723.1:0-22604 GCA_026290005.1 Latrodectus geometricus | reverse complement strand
ATCAATACTACTTTTAAGCTCGGAATTGAACCTACGAACTGAAAAGTCCTTCTCTGATCATTCACCTGCTGGTTGGGTATATTATGTTTAAGATGACCAGTGTTGGGATCTACTTACACATACAATCGTATTGGTTATAGAAATTGTAAACTTTCAAAAATGGGATTTGTAAAATGTCATGAAAGAAATCCGCAACAGCTGCATTATGATATAACATTATGATAAAATGCTTTATCTTAATTAAAACATTATGATTAAGATAAAACATTAGCAAGATAACAGGATAAAATATAAATTTACTTAATATTAAATATTTAAACAATAAATTTTGAACGGTTTTTTCTTTTAAATAACTAAGTATATTATCTGAAATCACTTAAACTAATAATAAATTGTGAAATTTAATCTACGAATAATTAAAAATATATTTCACAAACAATGCTAATAAAGTTTTGTTAGAATTTGATAAATTAGGAAATTGTTAATGTTTTGAACTAAATTCAAATTTTAATAATTGGCTATGAAATAATAGAGGCAACGTTAATGAAACAAGCATTTATTAAAAACAAGATTTCCAAACAAATCAACCGTTTCTTAAGCATTTCCAACCAAAATGTCTCTATAAAAATGTATTGTGTCGATGCATAAAAATATAAAATTACATTTCACAAGGGATAAATTTGTTAACGTTTTGAATTTTTCAATTATTTATAAAACCATTTTACGTTGCCCCAAATGTTATAAAAAAGCAATATTAAAACTGTATTTTTAAAAAGTATACCAATATTATAAATTTTTTATTATAAAATTAGATGAAATTTCCTCATAACTTTAAGTTTTGTAAAATGCCTCAAACTTCATCTAAAATTTTAGGTCATGGAAGTATTGACTGTAGTTTTTAATTTTTATGATAAATTTGATTGATAGTATGATTTGGTTCTATAATGATTCACATTTCATAAAACAGACTGAAACGATATTGGAATACCAAATCGGTAAAACAGAATAATTTGCTATACACTATTGTAATAAAATATTGCTGCTCGAATTCCCAATTTAAATCTTGATTCAAATGAAACATATGTCAAATTAAAAATCTGCTCCAAAAATTTTTTTGTTTCATTTCTAATTTCCAGAATTTTAGACAGGAATCAAGAATATTAATATCGTTAGGCAGTTCCAAAGAGTTAAAATTTTAAAATATCGAAGGTCTATAACGATTAAAATAAGTTGTATTACAACAAGCAATAGTTTGCAAGCTAGTCAGAAAAAGAAAGCCTTTTGCTTACTGATCCAAATTTGAATTTGCTAGTTGATGGGTCGAAAGTAAATCCAGTTGGTGTTCTGCAAAATTCAGAAGGGCAGTGTTCGCTATGTGGGGATGAGAAATCGTTCTTCAGGGCACGCTCTAATTTCACCCTGACGTCATCGTCAGATTTAGCAGGCGTCCCAGATTCCGCTCGAACAATTGTAGATGATGGTCCCTGAGCCATTTTCGGACTCTGTTCATTCTCAGAGTCATTGGCTTCCACATCCATTACAAAGCCATCTTCGTCGTCCACTTCAGAATCACCCTTGTTACATGCTGCTTGAGCAGTGTGGACATCTGTAAACGCTGTTGACTTTCTGGTGCGGAACTCCACATACTGATTTGAAAATCTGAAAAGTGCGAAATACCCTCCCACTACAGTCAGCGGTCTCTTTAACAATCTGTTATAGAGCTCATCCAGGACATCCAGAACTAATTCGATAAGATGTTCTTGAGAGGAAAGTTCTAGTTTCCAGGCAAGGATGGTGAAGAAAGCGAAGATTCTGATGATGTCCATGAGAAAGCAGTCTTCCTCGCAGATGTCCATCATGGCTTCGTCTACTAGGTCTTTGATTTCCTCATAAGTTTCAACGTCAGGAATGTTCTCGAAGTCTAAATGCGCTTTCTTTCTCTTATTTCGCTCTAAATAGCAGATGACAGCATCACCAAATTTAGTATCAAAGACTTCCTTTGACTCGCGTTCAACTTCTTCAGGCATAGCCCATTCCCACTCTCCATCAAAATAACAAAGCACGTAACTGAGAGCGTCAGCAGCGAATCTTTTAAAAGTGTATTTCGACATTCTTGAGTTAAGAGATAGTTCTCAAAATTTTTTCCTTTTAGATTCTTTTTGTTCCTGACAGCTTTTGAATGTCGTCTGTTAACAAGTTTACACAAAGCTAATTGGAACTTTCCTGCTGATATGAAATTGCTAAACATAATTTATTGATTTGTAATTCTGAATTACAGTTAACTGACTAAGTTGACACACAATATGGAAATGTTTTTTTATTTTAATTTCTCAACCAGTAGGTCCTTCCCTGTACCTAGCCCTGAGCTGGGATCTACCAGGTAGATGGAAGCAGCCGGATGGGAATATTCGTAATTTAGAAACAAAGACCAAAGCAGAAGATCCCGCAATACCTGACCTGCCACCCCCAGAGGTAACATTTCACTTGGAGGTTATTGTGACTACGACATATTTAACGTGCCGCAGTCATATTTAGTGAACATGACAGATCTTCGGTTTAGCCCGGATTCGAATGCACCACCTCCCGGTAACGAGAACGATGCCCTAACCAACCAGTCCACCACGATCCTATTTAAACTAAGAGTGGCGAAACCACTTTTAATTACTTTAAGTGGCATAACTGACTGGACTAAAACTGAATGTCTGTCTCATAGCTGTTTACAATTGCAACTATTCAGAATTGTAGTAGTGGATTCCCAAACTGTATTTTGTGTCACACTAATCAGCTTTGGTTTTTTTGAACATTTAAATACCTGTATTGCACTTTCTCGGCATGGGTACAATGTTCAAAAGTGCTGGAGAGCCCATGGACAAACGGGTTAAGTGATAATGTTTGAAGTTTGCAAAATAAATAAAAAGTGTGCAATTCAAATGAATTCTGAAATTCATTTAATTGTGTAATTGAAGTGTAATTAAGAACACTTTAATTTTCCTTTTTTTGCGTAATTTATATTAAAAGGTTCGTAATGAAATAGAAAAAAAAAAAAAAAATGGAGAGTCTTAGCTAATTCAATGTATTTAATGAAAACTAACAGAATTTGTGATCATATTAGCAATAAATAGAAGTTTATTGCTAAAATGAATTACTAATTAAAAATATCTCTATTTTTTAGTAATATGGAACTTTAAAGCCAATCAGACTGAACCCTGGTTAATACTAACGAATATGAAATGCTCTTTGACTAATTATTTGACTGCAGATATGCAACTGTTATGGTGCAATTACTAGTTAGCGCTAAAACAAAGGATGAATTCATTTTAATTTGAATTCATTTTATAAGATAATAATTTTATTTTTCAAAAAAATGGCTTTCATTCAAGTACATGTTTAACTCATCCTTCTTGGTAAAAGTGCTTTTAATTAATTGTTAGAAATAACAGAATTTTTCCGAGACCAAATATTTTCTTTTCAAATATGGTTTTCTCCTACTTTCATTGAAGATGACAATCAGTACATTTTTTGAAAAATTATTTAAACTACATAATTTCATATATATTATTATGGAAAGAAAATTTTGAGTACAGTTAAAGCTATTTTTTGAATGATTATTGTAACTAGTTTACTAAACTAAATTCAATGGCACGACAGCCCATGATGAAGCCAAGGCCTGCAGTGGCTATTTTCAGTATTGAGACTCTGAGGTGCGAAATATATGTCTCGGATAGGTGGTCAGCCTAACGTGAAACCCCTAGTGTTTAGTTCATAAACATACTTGGAATTCAGCTTTATCGATTCACTGAAGGTTCAGTCGGCCTTGCCCAGCCCGAGGCTATCAATAAACTAAATAACAATTAAATAACTTCGGTATTATTTTTTGTTACATAAAAACAATTTTTTGACATTGAATTTATGTTATATATTTTGTATTGTAAAAATATATTTTTATTTATATTTAAACAATTCTCCAACAATCATTTAGCAACGAGAATGCCTACTGATTGAAATAGTTGCATTTAATTGATTGTAAGTGCTAACCAAAACTTAATGAAACGAATTTTGTAGTCCCGATCTTTCAAAATTCAGTATTTTCCTAATTTCATTAGAATAAACAATCAATATATTTTCATCCATTATTTGACTTAGGAAATACAATGGTAAAAATGTGTTCAATTGGTTACTTTTGCAAGAATAAATGCTAAATTATATGAATCTAGTATTCTATTCTGGAAATGCGGGCCCCATTTGGATGATTGATTTATCAATCATTTGATATCAAGAAAATTAAATAGTTGAGAGGCATTTTCCTCGATTGCTATGGTTGGTAGAGATGCATTTAATTAACCATTAGAGTCATTTATAATAGCTGCCTTAGATTTCTAATTACTTTTAAGATTTATCCCCAAGTACTTAGATTTCATAAAAAGAAAACTACTGGAGAATTTTGACCCATACATCATTTGATAGCAAAAAATTTACTAAAAAAAAGTTACTTAGTTAAACTTAGTATTCTTTTAAATAAGTTTATTTGGAACTTTTACTAATATACATACTACAAAATTAATAAAAAAATCATTTCGTAATATGCATAACGTATATAATATCCTCGGATGATCATTTATCACTGTATTGCTTCGTATGTCTGTGTACCGTGTATGTTATCTGAATGAAAAATTCTAATAAAAGGTACTTCTTGTATTCATTTGTTTTTCCCACGCGAGGGCTGAGTTTAATGTGTCGCTCTGATATTGTCATAATATATAGAGAGAATGACAGCTCAGATGTCGAGTTAATCTCTTTGACGTTGCTCAAAATTGGGACGTGGTTGGCTATGTTTAGCTATTTCATATGGCAGAAATATAAGCTGTTGGGAACACATTAACCTAATCTAACTACAAGCACCCGGACTTGACACACATCCTTATTAACGTCTTCTACAAGACTCACAATGAAAAGCATTGCTTAAAAATGTCCATTTTAAGAATAAATTTTCGTTCAAGGATACAAGCGGCGAAAAAGAACATTGACTATGCCAAAGATTATGCAATGCATCATATGTATGTAGCAGACTTAATCTCTTACGTTTTGGACAAAAAGGGGTACATGTGTATCATACCCACTCCCCCTGACGAAAACTACCAGAAGGGTAAAAGGTTCCACCCTGTCATAGGCGACGCTCTGCTACAGTACCAACAACGGCATGAAATGGAGCTTGAAGATGAAGTTGAAATATTATTGTTGCGCCGGGGCCTTGGAACCATATCTCTTGAGGACATCAGCTGCTGTTTGGTGGAAGTGGCAGAGAGGATCTTTAAAGGTAAGAATTTCACCAAGGAGTTCTTCACATTCTCCGCCTTCTTGATCGAGCTGAGTCTGTACTTCACAGGGAATGACCAAATACACCTACTTGAGGACACGATCAACTCCATAAGAAATGTGTATCAAAACTTTTGGAGACACCACTTCTTCGCACTTGGAGGGTGGTATGAACTCTACAGGTACTCAGTACTGTATTTAATATATGGATAGAGACTTTGCATTGAGGAAAAGTTACTTTCCCATGAACATTTTATCTCTTTTTTAATGATCTAAAATCACAAATTGGATTCAATAGCAGCAATATACTTTTAACGTACCATTGTTTTGATGCTGATATTTTTAACAACTTAATTTTCTGATGCTGATCAATGGCTGAAATATTTACACATTGTTTTAATAAAAGTAACCTGCCTGGTAATTATCAGTATTTCCTAGTATCCTATATCAGTACTTCAAAATTTCCAGTAGCTTCCCCTTTCACTAAGGGAAAGAAAAAAAAAACCCTCAATTTTTTTTTTAGTATTTAATTGCTTATGATTATTAATATGAATTTAAATAAATTTTATAATAATCATTCTGAAAAAGTAGTAATTTATTTCTGAGTTATAAATAACTTCTTTCTGTTTCATAAAATGTGTATTTATTTTATACAGTACTAGAGTCATTTTCAGACGAAACTTGCACGTGAATTTATATAAACTTTTGAAATTAAATTAAAATCAAGAATTGCACAAGAGCATAATCTTTTAAATATTTATTTTAGATCTGAAGTGTTATGTAACTTCAAGATAAATTTTACTTATAGAATGGAATGAAAAAGCTTTACTGACACATTTTTCTTTTCAAAATGATAAATTATATATAGTTCCGTTAAATGTAAATTGTTGCAGATAAATTTTAATTAAATAATTCTCTTTTTAAATGCATTTGTGCAAAATGGATCTTTTCCATTGTGTTGTGTAACAAATCTACTGAACATCGGCTCAAATTTAATAAAATTCGAATTTCAGTATTTTTATCATGTTTAGTAAAAAAGTATGTACTGAAGTAATTAAATTTTTATATAGGTTCATTTTTTTTATTTCAAATATAGACGCTTAAAGATTCGGAACTATAAAACTATAAGTTCCATTCAAATTACGTACATATTTAAACTTGTTGAAAGATCTAGATTGCATTTCAAAAGTTCGTTGGTTCGATTCCCTCTGATCTTGGATGTGGATATTGTTAGTGGCTCGGAATAGTTTTTTATAAACTAAAAATTACAAGTGCTGGTTGACAAAAACCTTCTTGTATCAAAAGTAATTAAATTAACAAAATTAACCTACCCAAAGCAAGCTGGCAACTGAACAGTTAGCTCAGGGATTCGGATCAATATTTCCCACACAGGTTTGATTCCCTCTCCTATTAAGATCTTTATGGAAGTTTGAGGTTTCGCTTATGCGACTCTCGTGTGTAGAATATGAGCGATTGAAAAACTAAACGAAATTAACTTACCTAAATAAAATCAGAATTCACTCCACCAAAACTATGATCTTATTTCGACGGAAAAATTTAATATAATTCGGAATACTTTGATTTTGCTTGCATTGATACTATAAGAGTAAAAACATTTATTAAATGTGCAACAAAATTCCTTAATAATGTTGAAAATGTGTAAAATTTCAGTGTACTTCCAGTCGATAAAACAGACAGGTAGAGCCTAACTGTACCTGTCTGTTTTATCGACATTTAGCTGGTTCTAAGATGGAACTCACATCCTCGCGACAAAGACACTCTCCGTATCGAGCTACTTCAGCTCGGCAGGCTATGTTGCTTCCACTAAGAGAAATGAACGCAATGAATTTTGCATAAATGCTTTATGAAGTTATTCAATAGTTGGAGATTATAAATAATGAAATATGTCGTGAATGAATGATCACACATAAAAAAATCATTTTTATGTAATGTTAACCCGTGATGCGAGCTAATTTCACAGGGTAGCTTCACAACCATGAAATTTTTTTTTCTTTCCCCTTCCTTTCCTGTATGAATAAGTAGAAGTGTGACAGGGTAAAATGTGATTCAAAATTATTTTTCCATAAACATGTGTTAGCTCGAGTTGTTTATAATAGTGAGTCATTACACAGTAATAATTTTTTATTTTTGCATAAATATGCGACTTAATTATGAGGTGATCTGAAGGCAGCGTCGAGTGGATACAAGTAGGTTGTTCAGTTTAATTCGCTTGTCTCGTATTGTCATTTCTTGCACAGTGGACTTAGCAATTGAAAGAAGATTCCGAATCGTTGCAAACATCCACAACCCAAGTGGCCGATCACGAATGGTTAGCACTCTGGCCTTCGAATTAAGTTTGTGGGTTTGAATCTCATCACAGAATTATATATTTGTTGTGGTTTGGTGTCCATTTTAATTTGAAAGTCTCAACTTTTTTAGCTCTCGTGTACAAAAGATGAACGTTGAGTGACAAATAAATAAGAAGCCATGAGACCTCAGTGTGGGAATTGAATCCACGAACTGTTGACCCAAAGGCCAGTTTCTGAAATCTTCTTCTGTTTCACGATGAATTATTTACGCAGTGAAACAGAAGGAGGTTTGAGAAAGTAGAAATCACATGTTATATAGCAGGGGTGGCCAAGACGTAGACCACGGTCGATTAGTCGACCGCGAAGACATTTTAGGTAGTCCGCAAAACCATTCCAATAATGACTTAGATGTTTTGTTTGAAGAATTTGAAAGAAGATTCGCTGACTTAATTAGGTTAGAAGAAATACTCTATTTTATGATATTTCCATTTAAAGAAAATGTCAACATTGATGGAGTATCTGAAAAAATAGGACATTTAATATATACCACATTAGTCACGGTCGTGGAAGAAATTGTTAAATTAAGGTACGATATTTATACACATTGGTTGCGTTTAACAGATGAACATTTAATTACTTGTTTACGCATTGCAATAAGTTCGTACCAGCCACACTCTGATAAACTTGTCACAGATATACAGTGCCAAACTTCAACTAAACGAAGTGAATAGGTCGATCAATTTCTGATATATGAATGCTTTTATTATTTTCGTCAGTAAATTTTTATTTTATAAATATTAATTTTTTTAGAAAAATTAAATAATTTAAATTTTTTTTTCTTGTTACCGAAAATAAATATGTAAACTTGTACGTTACATTAATTTAGCTCTGCCATTAGTAGACCGCCTTGGATTTTTTAAATGTGGAGTAGACCACGGATCCCAAAAGTTTGGTCACCCCTGTTATATAGGATTCAATAAAAGTAGAACTAGAAAAAAAAATTTATAAAGTACGCAAAAAATAAAATTATGAAGTAAAAAATTACAATGAATTCGAATACCTTTTAGAGACATTAATGATAAGCAATTTTATTTGTTTAAATTATCTTTATTATTATCTTTATCTCTCTCTCCATTATGAGAACAATATACAGGAATGCTATAAACTGTACAGAGTGATGAAATGTTCCGTGACATGAAGTATAAAAACTCTTCTTTTTTTTATGAATGCAGATAACAAAATAAAAGGCGAAAAATTCTCTCTTCTTCAAATTCCAAAATACTGTCTCACGCACCGTACAAATAAAGAAGCTGATGACGAAAACGAAAATTCAGGAACTTCCTAACGAAAATCTTCTCCTTTCTCTCGAAATATTTTTTTCTCTTTATTTTTTACAACTACATGAAGGAAAAAGCTCGAAGAAACCCAGCTTCTTTTTTTTTAAATAAAGCTTTTGGGTTTTTATTTAGTATTTTTTATTTTGGCAACAACACTTCAATAATTTTCACTGGTGCAATAATTATCTAAAAAGAAAAACAGGCTGCTCACTCCCCTTTTTATGAAAGATATCAAAATGGCTGCAATTTAAACATTCTTTGCAAATATGAAATTTTATATAAAAATTAGTAGCGCATATTCTTAGTCATAAGAAATTTTTAGCCATAAATGGAATCCAGGACTTGTTAGCTAGCAATAAAAGCTCGTTTGTTTGGTTACATATTTTACAGTAATACTTTTTTTCATAGATCTTCCTCCATGCAAAAATAGAGAATGTTATGTCGTTATTAACTTAATTTCTAAGGTATCTATATTATTGAGCATTTTTGTATATAGCAATACATTCATAAATACTTATAAATTTTTTGAAAAATGTTACATCTATTCCCCTCAAATGCCATTACGTCAAAATTTGATCCCAATAAAAATTTGTGATTTTTTTATTGTTTGTTAAAATACTAGCTTTATTGAATTATAATTTTTCATTAAAGATAATTAAAACAATTGTATAAGATAATTCCAATAATAACTTAATAAGATAATTCAAATAATATTTTTTCTAAGTTTAATATCATGAGTATTAAAATAATATGTTAAACAATTTTAACAATTGCTGTTGATTTTGTTTATTATCTCAAAATATTTTATTATAATTGTAACTGATTCAAATATTACGTCAAGAAAGACTTATTCACAATAGTATATATATATATACTCAATATTACATCTAATTAAATTGGGGAATAATTAGAATTGGGCAATGTTCTGAAAAATCTCGATAACACTGTTAATTAAGAATATGGTAGTTAAAATGAGAAAAGGTTTCTCAAAAAGTATTTAAGAACAGGCGCAGAATTCAGCAAGAACAGGACTACAAATGTTTAATATTAGGTGAATTTCTCAAAAATGAATTTGGCAAAATTTTTAAATTTTGGTGAAGTTGCTAAAAGTTTAAGAATATCGGAATAGAATTAGAAAAGGATAACACACACACGATAAGAATTTTTGCAAATTTCTTCCTTTTTGAGACATATTTCGCAATAAAGGAAAGCATTATCATCAAATGATTTTTAATAAAATTAATTTTGAAGCAATAATAGTATTCATCAACATTAACTCCAAATTTGTGTTTTATTTTGTGTGGTCCCCCCAAAAAAGTAAGTCAAAAGTTTTGGAAATCATTTCTAAAATTTGTAAAGATCAAATACATTTTCCATTGGTTGCCTTCTACGTAGTAAAAATTTTGGATATTTTTATTACACTAAGTTCAAAAAAAGAAAAAGAAAAAAAAAAAAAAAAAAAAAAAACCCATGCAATTTTATTCAAATTATAATTTTTCATTTTCGTAATAAAATAATTTTTTGCATTTCATGTATTTTAAATGGCAACAGTAGTTAAGCAAAATACGTCAATATGTTTTGAACAAATCTCTTATGTTATTGGGGCTTTCCTTTCCATTAAAATAATTGCATGTCTATTTTTGTATCTCTTACAGGTACAAAATTAAATAATAAAAATTTGCACACAAAATCTTTGAGAAATATTTGGTGATCTTTTTTATAATATATATTTTTAATAATATTGTAAATCACTTCGAATGATTTATGAAACGCTTTTTATTACTTAAAGCATTATAGCATGTTTTTTTTTTTTTTTTCCTTTTAAATAAATGTAAGTAAATTTCCCGAGAATTATTTATTTTCCTACGAAAATAAAAGTTCCCATTACCTGGTATTTTATTATAAAAGCTTAACATAAATATTTTAAATAATTTGGCGACTAATTTTATTGAATTTTTTTGTGAAATTTTGCTGAACTTCACTGATTAAAAACTTCCATAAAATATAGTAATAATTCATCTCTGAAATTCGATTTATTGAGTGAGCAACCTGCTAAATATTCTATATACTTAATTAAGTTCATAAAACGCATGCCAAGTTAGCAATCAAAACCCTACAAGGGGCGCACCAAACGATTTATCACACTCTCTTTGCATTGAGAGCAAATTATACCCTCCACTGTAGACTTCCAGACAGGCATTGTAGACTGATGACTTACTCCAGTGATTCTTTTTAGCTTATCGCCTTTACAAAGCCATCTTTCCAACTGATTGGCTTTAGAGGTTAAATGAAGGTCAACTCTAGTGATGTCGAGTCCGTAGTGATGCTACTGTCATTCGGCAAATCCGAATGACTATTCGCTGACGACTCACCGCCCAGGTGAGAGAGTTTCTTTCTAAGTTTATTCCTTAAAAGAGGAGTTTCGTCTCCTTGAAAACTTTCGGCGCCAAGCAGGGAAGCAGACAAAGATGTTTTTGCATTGGATTGGGCATCGAATTTGTCCTTCGATTGGTTCTTTTCAACAGAATCTTCTTCTGATTGGTTCGTTTTGCTGAGAACAAATGCGTTTGAGCGTCGTCTAGCTGCTCCGAGGGACTCTATGAGGGCACTGGCACCAGGGAAGGCATCGTTTCGCAGCACTGGCAGCAGCTGAACTTGATCTGTGTTTAGGGAAGCAAACACGCACGTCCAGTCATCGAGAGGCGGTGCCCTGGAGTCCACGCTCCGCCTCTTGTCCTCTGAAGGCGGGGCCTGAGTTGGAACGTTGAGGGTGGACCCGAAAGAGGAGCGGAGGGGCACGGGGCTCAAGTTGGCCACTGACACTTTGCTCTCTGTCTCGTCAGGTGAGGCTTGCCTGATGTTTACATTGGTTACAGTTGGAGTTGCTGTTGTTGGCGGATGAAGGGTGAATTCTGTCGCCAAAGGTGGAAGATACTCTCGATTACTGAAGGCACAGTCTGTTGTGCTTCTGCAGGTTTGTAGGTTTAGAGAAGCTCTCCGAAAACCTTAAAAAGTAAAGATTAGTAAACCAACAATTATTTTTTAAAAATACTTTCTCAAAGTTAAATCATGCAACGTAAAATTATATGGGATCTATTAATGATGATGAAGTAATGGAGAGTAAACAAAAAAGCCCAACATTCAAATCAGGTCACATTTCGTAATGCTATTAATGAGTCTGCTAGATATTATTTGTAAGAATTCTAGTTTAACATTCATCAAAATCAAAAAAAGAAGCTATAATATCTAATAGGAGTATATCTTTAAAATTATTTAGAACATGGCAGCTAGAACTGCCTAATTTGGCATAATAGTGTAAAGATGCTGTTTATGAAGTTGAACGGTCTATCATAGTAAGTTGTTCAAGTAATATATCTTATATCCGCATTAACTATCGATGAACTAATATAAGAATGAGTCGAAGAAATTTTGATACATTGCAATAAATAACTTTTCTTAACGGTTTCAACGATTGTTTTTAGTTCTAAGCACACTTCACGTGTGAAATATTTGTAATAACTTACTCAATCCCTATATTTGGATGTAAGATATTCCTGGGCCATCAATGCCATTTGATGTATTGCTATAAATGACGCGAATCCAAATGTAAGGCATTTTACACCGTGAGTCCAGTTGTGAAACATCTTTTTTTATAATAATCCATAAATCTTATTGTAAAAGGACCCAGCATTATATAAGTATTTAGAATATCTTACTAAATAAATCATTTATAGGCTTTTATATAGCTTGCCGTAATTCATAAGGATGCAAAGTTTTAGATGTGATTGCATTAAGATGTAAGACGTCTTACATGAAAAATCCATCTTAAAATGCATTTGTCTTATCTTACCATTAATGAAACAAACATATATCGTATCTATGTATTCCGCGATTATATTTAATCAAGGTGCAACATGTATACCATGAATCCAGATATAGTTTGTGATATCATGAAAAATATGTTCGGAGCGTTGATTATGTATCCAAGGTGACATCGCATACAATTTAAACGCCAAAGCATGGAAGGCATTTGAGTACACGCGTATAGTTTTTTGGAAGACATTTTTATAGTGGTCCGTATTGGTGTATTCTAAAAAGGAAAAACTCGAAAATCTCCCAATGATACTGAAGTACATACAGAAAGCAGAGGGTAAGATTCATCTATTATTGTTCAAAAGGGGATGGTATCAAACTAGAATGTTGCACAGAAGCACGTGGTTCTACCATAACTGAAATATTTTAGTGATGAAACCTTCATGAATTTTCGAATAATTTTTTGTACATATTTCAAATCCATATATATTGGAGAATTGCAACGTGTATTTGTTCTTTTCAGAAAAAAAAATCAGGATAATAATAAAGCCGAATGCTTTGCAAGTTTATTGAATCATGATCAGATTCAACTCTATTTAAGGAGCAGTCCGAAAAATCCATATCACTATCATAACTAAAAGGAGAATCTGATAAATCATTAGGAATATAAATGTCAATCACTGAACGTTTTCTAGCAGCCATTTCTAATTTTAAAATGGTAGCAAACATAATGGATAGTAAAAAGTGGTAATGAAAAGTGAATTTAGAGCGGTAAATACAAAAAACCTTCAAATGTTGGAATTTAGAAAACGAGTAACGCCATCTATTGGTTAAAATATAAACTAAGCGTCTCGCACTGTGTATAATTTATTAGGTGTAAACGTGGGATGTTCTCAATAAAGCAAGAAAAACACATGTGCCCACAAAAATAATGGGATGAACAAATTTTGTTATATTTGTGTTGCCGGTGGAAATCGTGGAATGCGCAGTCAGAGGGTTAATGTTTTTTTTTTCTTTTTTTTTTTTTCTTTTTTTTTTTTTTTTTTTTTTTTTAAAGATTCTGCATATTTCAGTTGTTAAAGCAAAATCTTACTTCGCTCTTCTCCGGCTTGGAAGGGAAAGACGAAATTAGGGGGAAGAGAAGCCATCTTGACAAGAGGCTTGTGTGAAACGCTTTTCGTACGACCACTTTTCGTTCTCTTCAGTTTCTTACAAACCTCCTGCAACAGGAAAAAAAAGTATATATATATACAGTATTGAATTAGATAGTTAAACTAATTACAAATTTATGAAAACAAGTGAAAGTCACTACAATTTTTTTTTTCTTATAAAGTCAAAGCTAAATTTTTTTGAAACATTCAACTTCCCGTTTCTTAGATACTGTTATAAAAGCAGCTAGAAAATTTATTAATTTTTCACTGTAACTGCGTAATTTGATCAAGTAAAAGAGTTTTAACTCTTATCTTCCATTTCTCATTTGTGAAAATCGGATGAAAATGCAGTATTTTTCTGCATTACCCTATTCCCAATTTTTTAAATTTTAATTTGCCATGACCACTTAAAAATTTGCTATGAATTCTAAAAGCGTTTGAAAAAACAATTTAAATATGTTTCTCTGGTTAGAAAACTTCTTAGAAAAAGATATTAAAAATCGGAGAATATTTTGAATAAGATGAAATAAATTAATATACATATAAATTTCTCCTTTTGATTCATCCTCCTACTGCAAATACTGATTTATCACAATAATGTACTGCCATTCAAACCAAAGACAACGGGTTTAATTCTTGGAATACCCTTATATCATCTATTTGGACGATCGCTGTTTTTATTCAGCAGAAAGTAGCTGAAATTGTCATGACAGAAATTGAACTTTTATGGAGTGAAGTGTAATTAATTGCTAGGTTAGTGTAATTGAGGTCCATTACTAGGTCAGTGCATGTAGTGATTAATTAATCTTAGTATCAGCCTTTTTTCCCTTCAGTGGGTTGATGCAATTGAGTACCAAGCATGCTTGAGAACTGGGGTTTTCCGCGTAAGGCTGACCACCTAACCAGGACGTATGCTTCACACCCCAAAGCCCTCGGTTAAGAAAACAGATATGGGCACTGTAGTAGATCTTGGACCAACAATAGGCCGTTGTGCCACAAAGTTAAGTTTTTTAGTTTTAGAACTCTTAGTTAAGTCTTCCAGCAAACTTGTTATTAAGAGAAAACTTAAATACTTTTTCTTAATAATTTGCTGTATCAACCCATGATTGGGTTGACGTATGTACTCAGTTTTAAATGCTAAAGCTAGTGTTAAATTCCAGCAGATATTATTTGAGGTCGCCGTGTTAGTCCAAACTGAAAGAGCCAGATTAAGAGAGTAAAGGACTTCGTTTTATATTTTTTGATCTTATCAGAGAGAAAGCGCTGAGAAAATATGTAAACATTAAATGAGCTGAAATCCTAAATACTCCACCACTTGCTTCGAAAGGAGCGTTAAATGTTTAATAACTTGTTAAACTTTAAGCAATGGTTGTGGGCGTTGATGGTTATGGAATTTTACCAGTTGGTAAAGTGCGAGTCTCTCCTAGTGTCAAGTAAGGAGTCACAAAGAGACATTAATTAAGTATAGGCATTTGTGTATATGTGTCTATAATTAATCAATAATTCAATGGGTTTTATTTTAATACTCATTAGTGATTAAGTGCAGCTCGTATTATTTTATGAATAGTAAGCGACTGAAAATGATATAATGAAAATAATATTTGAATGTACAGAAATGTTACATAGAATGTGTTTTCCAATCTAAGAAGTATATTGAAGTGCCGGAAATATAACTAGAAGCAGTTTACTGTAGAGGATATAGGATGAGGTCCACATACTACTGTCTGCTTGATTTGGTCTTCCAGCTGGCTCAATTTCTGCTGCTGGACTTCGGCCGCCAACTCCCTCTCCAGCTCGGCGTCCATCTCGATGTCGTCGTCCATCTGCTTGTGGCTCTCCTCCAGGTGCTTCATGAGGACGGCGACCACCACGTTGACCAGCACGAATTGCGCCATCAGCACGAATATCACAAAGTATAGCGGCGCTATGATGGGCGACACGCAGCAGTTGCGGATACAGTCACTCGAGTAATCGCAGGTGTCTCTCAACGTGTCCTAAGGATGAGATTTTTGAGAAACAAAATTTCATCATGCTAAGCAGAAATTCCAAAGACATAAATACTATTTTTAGAATTAAAGTATATCTTGTTTTTGGTAGGAAAAAATATATTTGTTATTAAAGAACATCGAAACACATTTAGGTTTCCCAATCAAGGATGAGAAGGAACCTTTTTCAAATTTAGATAACAATGGGACATTAACAATGCAAGTAATACACATCCAAAATCATATACCGCAACCTTATAACATAGTTCACAAAACAAAGAAATGATTGTATTCAGCCAGCTTTGCACTATTTATATCGATGTAATTGGTCAGATTTCTGCAAAATAAATACTTTACAATAACGTCAATGGCATTAATTATATTGCACACTCGACTGCCAGTTCTTGAAATGAACTGATATGAAAACAACGATTACAATAAAAGGTTTGGTTTCATTTTACGAACCCATAAATCATGATATAATAAGCTTTTGTTGACTGTATTTATAGTTGGAAAATATTTACAAAGAAAAAAATATTCATATAGAATTCTAATTTTTTTTTATAAACAAAGATAATACGCCTTTAATCTCTTTTTCAGGAATATTTTAATTTTAGTCACAATTAAACTGAATTATATTAAAAGGCTGTTATAAACTATTAAAATTGCTTTAATATTGGTAAATAATTTAAGTGTTATAAATTTTTAAAATTGCTATGATACAATTATTTCTTACAATTACAATACTTCTTAGATTGATTTCTTGTGGAGAAACAAGACAACTTAATTTCTGTAGGAAAGCTGTTTCATAGAAACTATGATAAAAGCTATTTTTTATGTCTTTTAAAAATAAAGATTCCAATGCTTTAGTATGCATATAGTAATGGTTCTTAAATAAATTTTTTTTTAAGAAAGCTGATTTATTTGAAATAATAGAGTCGCATCTGATTAATTAAATATTTCTAACTGAGAATCAATTTGATTATTGAACTTGTATTACTACATTTGTTATCAATATATTTCTTATTAAGAAAAGAAAAGCGCATTTATGGATTATGTTAATTTTAATTTTGATGATTATAGAATACATATTAAGAATATTTTCACAACTATTTTAAACTTTGATTTGTACTTTGATTGATTTACAAATTTTGATTGACGATTTATAAATTCAGATTTGTAAATTTCAATAATCTTAAATAAAAATCACAACTCATTTGAAATAAAAAATCGCAACTCACGAATGATCTTATGATCTTTTAGATCGTGCGTAATAGTTTTTAATTATCTTTTTTGAGTAAGTTACATTTCTTGATACTGTGAGAGTGAGTGCGTGAAATACGCAATACGCATGAAATACGGTTTCTTCCAAATCAGAATAAATTCTGTATTATATCATACTTTATTTCTTAAGTACGTAAAATATCGATGTATTGGTAAAAGTGTATACCAAAATAAATATACGAAATCAAATAGGATGATTGATGCCAGAGACAGTTCATGCAATGAAGCAGTCTAAATTTGAAAAAAATTAACACTTGGGTTTTTTAAACTTTTATTATGACGTTCTTTTTGAATCAACAATATTTTTTGTTAATCATAAAAAAAAAGCAATGTTCATTGTGTACTAGCCATCAGAAATGGCGACACTAAGAATGATGAATCTAAAACGGATAGAATTTGTATCATGAATAAATTGCGATGGAAGATGTGCAAATCATTGCAATTTCATCATAGCTACGCATTATTGCAGACTAAAGCGTTTCTTAAAAATTGTATGTAAGCCAAGAACGTTTGTCGCCTTGAGAAACTTCCTTTGTTTTCTTAAATTCTTCAGCTTATATGATGAAAAAAGTAGGAAATAATATTTTCTGGGTTTGACCGAGAAAGAATTTCTGTGATTTCAGATTCCGAACTGATGGATACAGGTGTGCTGACCAGAAATGGATAAAAATAAATTTTTCTTGTGGTTGGCTATTAGAACTATAGAGGGGGCGCTGGGTAATTTTTCATGCGAACTCATGAAGTAAAACATGGTGATATCCAGGAACCGGTTTTTGAGCTGCAGCAATTGGAAGCCTGTCGGGGGTTGGAGAGGAGTTCCGGACGCCTCATGTTTTTTCATGTGCAGAATCCTGACGAGGGACTGACTAAACGACAGGAGATCACCGGTTAAGCTGGGAGAGAACATGGTGTGAATGAGAACGAGGATGGAAGATAGTTTCCACTGGAACTGTGACAATGTTGGCAATTTCCGGTAAACTGAACACGAGGTGGTACAGTTCATCTGAATGATTTTTTTGATAAAACTGTCCTGTGAAATAAGTCAGAGGGTTCCTGGTTGTCCGATCCAGCATAATGCCTAACATCATCCCACCTAGGTTACCCATGCGTCTCCAAATACCTTCGTAAGTTATTCGGGAGTTTCTTTCATGTAATATAGTCAAATTGTAAGCAACCTTTAATTTCCTTTTTAAAATACAAATTTCTGTTTAGTAATAAATGTATCAAATGATATTAATAATTATGAGGTCAACCTAGAATTAAACTTGGCCATGTTGTTCATGTTATGTACGTTATTCTGAATTAATCTTTGTGATAAACTTTATTAATTAATGTGAACCTGGGATTTTATTAAGTGTGTATTGCTAACATTGTTTATCTAACAAACTATAGTAAGTTAAAATGTATAATCTAATAAGACATTTAGTACACAGGGGACGAGTTGCAATTTACATGTTACAAGACATCAAATAAAAATTGACATGAAAATATCTCCTAGAGTATTTATACCAGAAGATATCACAATAAGGTTACAGAAGTCATTCGACATAGATATCTCCCAATAAAATGTCCAAAAAGTGTTCATTGCTTCTATTTTCTTCGACCCTAACTAAGCTTGAGCCGTTTGACTAGTTGCAGTTTACTTGTTGCAAAAGTTAAAGTGAAAAATTAAGTAAAAGGTTAAAGTATATATAGGGCACATGAAAATTGCCCCTCATATGATCAACTATCCCGGAAGAAATCACAATAAGATAATACAAGTCATTTAACATAGATCACTCCCAATGGAATGTCCACAAGGTGTTCATTGTTTATATTATCTTTGACCCTAAGCTTCAGCTGTTTCGGGTGATGGACATTCAGATGAAATAATATTAGGATTTTGGACAAATCAGGTGACTGCAACAACTAGGAGGTTAGATTAGAATTCCGAGATGTTGTGAAGAGAGGTTGTGAAACCTCAGCGTCTCATTGGTCCTACAGCCGGTATAATGGTTTGTATTATAGTTACTATAGTATTAGATTCAGTGTCCGTACTTAATGTTTACATAATGCACCTTCTCCAATATTTTGGATAAAATTAATATTAGAAAAAAGCTGCTCCTATTGATTGATAATAAACAATTCTGTTTTTGAAACGTTATTGAATAATGCATCAAGACAGAACACAAAAATCTCGCCAGAAATGAAAGTTCAGGATATTTTTACCTTCATTATTCCATTCCAGTTATCTCCAGTGGCAACACGGAAAAGGGTGAGGAACGCCATTCCAAAGTCCTTAAAATGAGCGTGTTCTCCAAGTCCTTCGCATGGTAGGTCTTCTGTGCATTCTGTAGAATAAAAAAAATCACTCATTGGTACCCAAGACTGAGAATAAACTTTGATTTGTTAAATTTTTCGTATACGATAATATGGAAAAAAAAAAAAAAAAAACATAATTTTATCTATGCAATTTTGCAAATATTTATAATAACGTTCTAGAAACCTGATCAAGTATCTGAAAACCTTGAGAAATTTCTAATATTTTCATGTTTCAATTTCATTAAATCTTTATGCATACAAACACAAAGAAAGCAATAGCAAAGCATGCAAATTTAATAGTAGGGAACATGAGTTAGCATTATAAAGCCGAATTTTTTTTTTTGTAAAGATTTTTTCACCTATTAAATGGATTACAAAACGATGTAATCAAAGAAATTTCAATATTCTAAAAATTGATCTAAAAGATTTTAGTTATTTATTTTCTACCTGTACTTATTATAAGTGCTTGAATTTAACTCACCATTACCTAGTAATAAAACTATGCTCTTCAGAGTAGATCTCTGGTTCGTTTCTGGTATCTATTGGACAATGGAAGATGAATTAATCTAATTATTTTTTGCTTTTTTTCATGTGCATGTGTCGAGGTGAGTGCTTGAGAATTTTCTGGGGTTTTCTAAGCTTCTCATCAATACTACCCACTGTCTTTTATAAGTCATTGTGAAGGTAAGTCAGTGTGGAAGCCAAAAAACTTATAATTTATTTTATCTGTTTCACTGTATATTACAAGGCGAGCCTTAATTAAACATTACTTGATGGGAACTTATACCTCAAGTACCGAGTCACACTTTTCAGATTAGTCTGTACCGAGTTTAATCTTAAAGAATGGGAAATGAATGTTGCATTTTTACTTTTGGCAGACATACCTTTCAGCGTGAGTGCTAACGATTTTCCAGATTACTCTTATGATCTGATTCACTGGTAAATGAAACTCTCTATTTATAAAATGTTCTTTCGAAAAACAACCCTATTAAGAAATTTTACTGCATATTTCACTTATTAATTTATCCCCTTTAGTGGTGTAAAAGCATTAGACTAAAACAAACTTTGATTTCAAGAATACCTAATATTGTGTTAATATTTTTGTAAAACTGATAATTTGGCAGAAAAATAGCATAAGTTTGTTTTCAAGAACCAACAAAATCGCCAAAAATACTTTTTATATCAAATATTGCTGAAAGTAATTTGATAAATAAAAAATTAACTGCCTCATATATAAAATTAGGAATATTCCCAAATATAGGTTGTTTTTTTCTTCAGAAAATTAAATTGTTTTATTTATAAAAAAGTAAAGAATTGTCTCTTTAATAAAACAAATAATATATTTGTTGCTCTATTTCGGCTGACAAAATAACTTTTTAAAGAAATTATTAGGATGCCTCTGTAGATTTTATGGAATTAATTCTCTTCAAATTTTGATTTGATCTCAAAAATACCGAAAGTTTAGTTTTCCCAAGGTTATTTGCTCCGATGGGAAAGCTCTGTAGGACACATAGCTGAAATATCTCTCATAGATACTTTATAGAATTTTGCTTCAAAATGAGGTCTTTTTTTGTCATCTTAGTATGATATTTTTCCATAAACATTCTTCTCATTTTGTTATTTGAGTCTCAACTGTCATGTAGATTGGTGACACTGACCGAGTGACTGCTTTGATATTTGCATTGTTATATACATGAACAGCTATAATGAACACCACTGGATTACGATCGTGCTCCAATAGCTTTTTAGCCGCGCTACCCGTAAAACAAACTGGTAGATTGACCGCGGTCACTGGATTGCTGGAGTTGCATAAGTTGGAGACACATCCACGTTAATCTGTAACGTAGAAAGTACTTCTGCTGGAGTGGTACAGATGTGAAGAAGATGGTGCCACCTCAGGCGTCACTTCGTCTCCTCAGCGTGGTTCAGAATTACGAATCACATAGGGAATATTCCAAATATAGGTGAATACTCCAAACCGGTTTGCTTTAGGTACATTTCGGGGCTCGCCTGCACCGCTAAACATGCATGTCCAAACGATTGAAGTTGTTTACATCAAGAAAGTGTACTTACCTAGCCTTCCAAAGAGTTCGACACCCAGTGCGGCAAAGATGAAGAACAACAGGAAAAAAAGCAGTCCCAGGTTCCCCACTTGAGGAAGCGCCTGCATCACAGTGTCCAGCAGGGCTCGAATTCCTTTGGCCATCTTCAGCAACTTTAAGACTGCAAAAGACAAGTTATTCAGGATAATAAGGAAGATATCACAATTCTTAAATATCAAAAAATAAGTTTTACAATTTATATTTTATGCTATAACAATTTGATAAGATACAATAATGTTCAGAGTCCTACTGAAATAATTAAATAAAATAATGTGAAGTGATAAATCTAATAATTTTTTAAATAATTTTTCCAGTTGGAGAATTACCTTCACATTCTACATATTTTTATAAAAAGCAGAGAAAAGGTATAACTGTGAATTTTTTAAATTAAAACTTTATTAATTTCATTAAAATTCTATAAAAAGAATGTAATTTTCATGTAATTTAAATAAAATTCTAAGAAAAAGTTGTTGAACTGTTAATTCAAAATTATTACATTATACACCATTTTATATTCTTTCTCAAAAATATCCAGACAGACCAAAAACTTATTTTATTGCGGGTGCAATTTACGACCTATCTCTTGCAACTGCGCATTTCGCACGATTCTCTCAACTCACCTCTGGCAATTCTGAGAACCCGAAACACTCTGATGATGGTGGGGTTGATGGGGATGAGATCGGATTCCATTTTCTCGAGGACTATTCCGGCTATCGAAAGCCCTACAATTACTACATCTAGTTGATTCCACCTGAAAAGTAAGAAAAAAGATCGTAGGTGAGATATTTATTTTACAGAAACAAATGACGTAAGTGTCAATGGTTGGATAAAAATTATATTTCACACAAAGTAAGCAAAAATTATTAATATAAAAAGTAATTTCTTTTCATAAGAGTTAATTAATAATAATAAAATTAAATGAGTAGTAATTGTTAATTCCTTTTACAATTATTTTAAATGGAAAAAATACACTATTTTATTTTATATTAACTAATTTCTACATTCATTG
>JAPDSC010123711.1:0-22045 GCA_026290005.1 Latrodectus geometricus | reverse complement strand
CCTGTTTTAAAAATTACAAACTGAATGTAAATCATTGCCCAAGTATTCCAATATGAATACATATGACAGACTTACAATATGTAGCCTAATTAATAAGCAGCTATAAATGCATCATTCTTTTATGCAATTTTTTTTTGAGATGTTGAAAATAAATAGTCAATAAGACCATTTATATTAATTACTTACAATAATAAACTGAAAACTAGGATAATAAAGCAAAGCAGTAAAATTTAAAAAATTAAAAGTTCCATTGAAAGAATTTATATTTGATGGTAATTGAAACTTTATAAATTTGATACTAACGATAATCTTACCAGAAAAAAAAAATTTTAAATACCTGACAACAAAAGAATTTCATCATACAGAATGATCTTATAGAAAATTTAATAAAATTTTTAAATTTGTTATTAAGCTTAAATTATAAAAAAAATTTTAATTATTTTTTATTAAAAAAAACCAGCAATATTTTATATTTCTCTTTAAAAAGTGAAAAAAAAATTTAAAATTCTTATTGAACAAACATTACGTGGAATGTTTTAGTAGATTTAGGATTTGTTTACATGTACCGCAGTTTTAAATTCAATAAATTATTGTTAATATGAAAGTTACAGTTTAGATAGGAAGTTAATATCAAGAAGCTTCATCTACAGATCAATGTTTACTTTCAAAATAAACAAAACTAAGGGCTTCTTTAAGTAAACACTTATTCCTAACCCTAATGCTCGGCATATATCGTTCCATGTAAAGTCATCAATCTACAATAGTAAGAAAAATTCTACAAAAAAATATGTTTGGTAAGAATTTTTTTAGAAATGATGAACATGTTCAATTTCTATAAACAGTAATAATGTAAAGTAGTATGCATATATTTACAAAGAATGTTACGAGCCAAATGAATTGCTCACTTGAACAGGGTCAATAGCTAAGAAATAATAGTGAAATACTATTAATTGTTAAAACAAAAGTTTATAATCATGCATGCAAAAAATATATTAGAAGAATATTTCTTAGAAACCTTACATAAATCAGTGCAAAATGTATGCAAACGAAACTAGTAAATCTAAACATAACATAAACACAACCATCTTTTATCCCGAAACACGCACCACCCGGAAATTGTTGCCAAACAAAAACGTCATGTCCTGAGATTAGTTGCCAGAAGTATATAGCCGAAAACAAAGATCGAAAATTATTATGGGGCATGGTAGCAATATTTTATTTGGACATTTCTATTTAACATACTTAAGTTGAAGCAGAACTCCAAGACGAAATTTTATTTATTTCTTATATAAAATCTTAAAAATAGACCTACCAATATTTTTAAATAGAATCCAAAAATATTCAGTAGTGATCAATAGACAATATTCATTCATGAAATATATTAAGACAATAAATTGCTTTCTTATTTCTGTGGATAGAGATTTAAATACCAAAGTATAGGGATACGAATTGAAGTACAATATCAATGACGTTTCATCTATGCATAAGATTGCTCTATATAGTTCCTTTAAGTTTTTCTGCATGCATATGAGGCATGACAAAAAATCACATTGTAACATTTTTGTTGCACATTTATATTTCTATTAATTTTCATTAATATTAGTTATAAGAGCACTTCATTGTTTATAAGAGCATTTGGCATTAGAGGCATCGAACGCATTGCAGCAGTTGTCTTCAATTTGAATAAATAAATTTCTCTTAGACAACTAATATTTTTCTTTCATAGAGCTCTAATAAAAAGATAATATTATACTATAATAGATATTTTATTACACAGTGAATTCGACGCTACATCGAAAAGTTAAAAAACTTGGCTGTAACATATCTTATGTACTTATATATATAAGAAGAATTATTTCGCCTTTTATTTATTCATGCCATACTCAAGCTGAAAACATTGGGGCCTGTTTGGTTAAGGTACTATTCTCATTGTCGTATTGTAGTGAGTTCGAACCCTGATTTTCTTAGTTTCATCGTGTTCATTGAAGGTGGTCACAGTACGTTAAATATGTTATAATCGCTTCAAATGAAATGATACTTTTGTAATGGCAAGTCATGTATTGGGGGGTGAGGGTCCTATTGGATCCCTACTTCTGAATTACAGTACCTTTTCTTTTCTATGCGGGCCATAAAATAATAATGAACACTGATAGCCGATATTTGTCATTATGTCCACGAAAGAACAGAACTGCAACTCTGGCTGAACTCAGATACTGCCTCACTGCAAGTTGGCTCCGGAAGGTCAACCGTGCTTTGAAAGTTTCACGACGAACGTGCTCTTTATGTGAGGACACTAAACATTTGCTTCCCACTCATGTCACGATATAGGCGGGAATGTTTGCAATGGGCACGTCAAAATGCCCCTGGACGAGTGATCAATGGAGGGAAAGCTTCTTTACGGGCGAGTCCAAGCTTAGCTTCGAAAGCAGTAGTAGGGGCATTTTAATTTAATGAGAACGTGGATTTTGTTTTCATCCATCAAACATTAGTGAAAGAGATGCATACTGATTAGGCAGCGTCTGTGTTTGTGGTGGTGTCTCTTTGGTTGGACGCACAGACCTCCGTCTTTTCCCGTGGAAGCGTTAATGCTTCCACCTATAGAGATGACATCCTGGATGCTTATGTGCGTCATTATGCCGGGACAATAAGTGATGCTTTCGTGCTACAGGATGATAATGCGATACCATACAGGGATCGCATCGTGGATACTTACCTTGAGCAGGAAACATTTGAGAACATCACCGGACTTAAGCCCAATCGAGCCATTGCTCTTCTAAGCATGGCCAAGGAGATTGAGAGCAGCTACATATGTCCGAGAGCGTTTACATGTAGCTTCTCTCAATCCTCCTAGCCATGTTTTTCAACTGCTTTGGAAGAACAATGGCTTGCAACTTCCTACACAATTAATGACTCGCATATTTGAGAGCATTACTCATCGTTACATGAACGGTATTGCTTCTCGGAAGGGGGAATCATATGTATCCCATATTAAAGATACTTTTATTATACCTAACTTACATCTCCCATTTGTTCATTGCATACATACGTTAATTTTTATAACACCATAATTGTGTGGTAATTTCTTTTTGTACCTTATTATGTGTTTTATAATAAGTTTCATTAAATTCCACGCATATCTTTTTGAGTTATCGTCATTTTTGAGGTTTTTCCTCATTTATGATAGTGTATTTTGAGAATATAGAATATGATACTGTACAGTCACTTTATGCACAGTACTCGCTAAAACTTTACATTATCTATTATGAATTTGATAAAAAAAATATTTTATTGATTAGTGAATTCGTTGTTAGACAGGTTAAGCGAATTCGGTGAAATTTTTTACAATCAATCAATGAAATTACAAAATAGAAAGAGCTGAGTTAACTGAATGAATAACGCTGACTTTAGATTCAACAATTCATCTCCCTTCTTTGATAAAAGATACTTGTAGAGGTTTGAAACATACATTAAACCACACAATTCGGTCAAATTGTAGAAATTGTTAGGAATTTTTTTAAGGATTTCTCCTCATAGATTTTAGAGCTGGCGCATTTCCCTATTTTTAATGTGTCTAAATAATGGAAATATATTGGAATTATCTACTATGAATATTGAAGAGATTAATTTTTTTTAAAAGATCTTACGATAAAAAATTAAGTTCCTTTTTTTTACAAGAATGCATTCAAAGCTGATTTCATCCAAATAGGGGTACTCGTATAAATTCTTTCGTAATGTGAAATATGTTTATATAATTGTAAAAAAAAATGATCTCACAACACGTCACTACAGTGAAAAAAATAAAATTAGTATAAACTTTTCAGAAAGATATTTTTCACGAGAAACGAGACTTTATTTTTGAAATCATCTGCACAAAAGAAACATTAACACACCTGTGAAATGTGCCTATACTACTTACAAATTACCATTATTCTCAGTAAGTGCTTATAAGTTTTAGTCCCGCAACACTCATAGTATCTGAATATTTAAAATTATTTGTGTATTCAATACCAAATTATCATGGATCTGAATCACTAAAAATAACCCACAATAAATTTGATTATATATACTGAAGTCATACATACTCTTCAAATTTGAATTAAATAGCATTTTAGTGCTTTTTTATTCTAGTTTTTCTGGAATATAATTTGAATAATAATACTTCTGTTATCTTCAAAGATATTAATTTTAAAAATTTAAACTTTTTCGTAATTACAACAATATTATAGCTCAATTGTTTATCATGTTTAATTTAATGAAATGTTTGCAAACTTTTAAGATTCTTTAAACCACATAAAAGTTCCGTAATGAAACATATACTTCAAGAAATAGGTGGAAGTTTTTGTAAAGCTCTTAAGACATAGACTATTTTCAAATTGCGATTCACAAATTTTTTCTTCTGTATTTCACACTGTAATTTTTGCACAGTACCACATTTATTTCCATTTTTTTCAGTTGCCGCCAAATGGTGAGATGAAATAATATTTAAAATAATTTTAAAAATATAATATTGTTAATTCTTAAATTTAAAGCTTATATTTTGTAATTCAATTCGAATAAGATCCCAATTTTTATTGGTAATTGAACACTAATGAAAATTACTAACAAGTTGCAAATAAACAAAACATTCTTATCCTAATTTTTATGCAAATTTATGAATGTCTTCATGATCGTTTTAATGAAACTTATATTGCATAAATATTTGTATTTTTATTTTTGACAAAAAATGAATTAATTAAATAAATATATGAAAAATTAAACAAGAATATAACTCACAGTTAAAATAAATAACAAGAATGTATCAGCCACAATATCAACAACTGATCTTAATATCGTCAAAAAGAGCGATTCGTATAAAAAAATATAGTAATCCTTTCAACTTTTATTCAGCTAAAATTTAAAGTTAAATTGCATTCACAATAAAAAATATTTCTAAAAGATAAAATCAAAATATTTTCAAAAGCAATAAGCATTTAAAAATATTGATACGAAAAATTTTGCCATTGCATATATTTTTAGTGGAGAGAAGCGAATTATTTGTAGTCTTTAAATGAATTATTTGCAGCTTTAATGTAAACAAAAACATTTGGTTTACAAATGTTTTTGTTTACATTAAAAATTCCATCCATATTAGAGACAATGGATCTTTTTCTCCAATGCTTAAACAATTGATTGATAAGGTTGATACTTGAAATAATATCTTCTTACTGGTATGCCCACAGCACAATTTATTAACAAATCCAATCAATGTTTAATCAAGCTCTTTTACTCAGCCAATATCAAAATCTCAAGAAAATATTGTTACCACCTAAAATATCCAAGCTGGTATTGATCAATACTCCGGACTTCAATTCAACAGTTAATGAGCTTGATTTTTGTGTTGAGTGTGAATGGTTATAATTGCTTAGACCCGAATTTAAAATTGTATATTTTAATCAAATTATATTTGTGTAAAATTTTACCATTAAGTGATGCTGAACCAAATCCTTAATTATGAAAAAATAATTTTAGAGATAAATTGCTGTTTGTCACAGTTATAAGAAGATACAAAACATATAAATTTTATAATTGACTTGGGCTATTGATTTACTTTGTTGGCAAAAGATGGCAAAACTGTATAATGAATATTAGACCGGATTTTGTGAACAAGTAATTCAATATCTATTTAAAGATGCAATTATTTAAGTACATAAATATTCCTTATCTTCTAAGATCAGTATTTGTTTTTTTAAAGAAAGAGTTATAATATTCCAGTGTATTGCTAAACACTTTTGTGTTGTTAATTGACTCTTTATTTTAAAGAAAGTCAGAATTATGATATTTTTTGTTGGCATCCGCTTTAAGCTAAAACAGTTCAAAATGATCATTTCATTACAGAATCGAAAATTTTCTACTTGGTTAAAAAATAACAGAATTGTTATAATAATAATGTACTATTATAACTTGTGCAGTTAATTTTGTTAGAATTAGGAGGTTTTCTAAAAAACATGCGTTATTTTAATACACATTGGTCCATTGGTAAATTAGAAAATAAATAAATAAATAAAAATGAGAATATTGGCTAATTTTGGCACTCTGAGAAATCAAAAAATAAATTCCTTTTAAAATAAATTTCTTGTTATTTTTAAGAATATAACTAGAGTTTTAAAATAATAATTAATATTAACCATAGAATATAGAATATGAATAATGAATTTACGACATATAGCAGCAGATTATATACCTAATAGTAGCAGATTTTGAATAAAAAAAGAATACATTTTTTGATAAAACTAAAGTTCAAATAGTGTGGATCATAGTATAAATATTCAATAAGTGTATCATAAAAATCAGATTAATTGTAAAACTTTTTTTTTTTTTTTTTTAAAGCAAAACTTGTTTTTATTTTTAAGACTATAACCAGTATTTTAAATTAATAATTATTTTAAGCTTTTAGTAACCAAGTGCTTAAAAATATATGCCACTTTCGAACAATACCATACATGTCAGTATTACAAAATTGTAGTTTTAGATTATATAACAATTATGATACTCGAATTGCTGGTAATAAAAAATAATGCATTTTCATATATTTTGGGCATTTGTGCGTATTTTACCATTGTTATTACAAATATTTGTAACCAACATAAGTTAAACAAAATTAAGAAATGTGTATTATTAATTTTTTCTGAAAATTAAGAGTCCCCATTATTTGTGAAAATTTTATTTGAAATTAATTGTCTTTATTTATTTAATACTCTTTATTAAATAAATAAACTTAATGTTTCTAAATAAAAGGAAATATATGTTATAATATACTTTTATATCATGTATAAGAAATTCCTATATATAATAAAAAATTTTTTTATGTGATTTAAAAATTTTATGAGAAATAATTACAAATAAGTTTAAGAAAATGTGTATCAAATTGCAAAACATAAAAAATCACTAGAAAATTTCAAAATAAATTTAATAACTTGATTAGAAAAAATAAGAAAAAAACCATTTAATTTTTCATAATTATTTGATAATTCCAATCATGTTTATAAATGATTATTATAAAATATTGCCCTTCTTTATAATACAGTCAAATCTCATTATAACATCCATATTTTATTGACATTAGTTATAATAAATTACACATAAATAATCCATTCTGAACTCCTCCTAAAACCATACAAACCTAAATGATTACAATGAACTTTAAGCAATAGTTTGGTTACAGTAAAATATGTTTTTCCTTTAGATTTTGTATGGCAAAACTTTTAACCAGTTCCAAGAATTTCATTGTAATGAGTTTTGACTGTAGTATAAATTAAAATAAAAGAAAATTCTTTAAGGTAGTTTTCAGTGTTAATACAAAAATGAATGAATGAAACAATTATTTCTTTTCATGTGTTAATGAATACGATTCTTAAATTTTATAAAACAATTGTATTCAATTTTCATACTCTGAAAAATGTCATAATGCTTACTTTAAAAACTATTAAAATGCATTAAAATATCACATTTAGTAATGATATTGTATTGAAGTAAAATATATGGCACACTAATGAGAAAATTTGAATCGTTTTGAATGATTTTGATTATTTTAATTCATAAGAAATAAATTTAAAATATATTATTTGTTATGCTTAATAAACAGATATAAAATTGAACAAACTGAAGAGTGTACTAAAAAATAAGTATACAGAATGTGTTCTATGTTAAGACCAATCATAAAGGTCAATTTTATCAGAAAATACAGCTCAAGAATTTATATAGCAAGATCAATAAAAACAAAACAATTTAAAAATGAGACACTTTAATTACACCATAATTCTGGATTTCATCTTTTCCATTTCAAATCTAAGAAAAATATTTAGCATAATAAGTAACAATATTTCCATACTACCTTATTATATTTTACTTTCGTTTCTCTTGTAAACAGTTTTAATAAATTTTCGAGGGTCAGCACAGAATAAATAACATATTTGCATATTATCTTTTGTATTATAAATATTTCGAGGCCACATAGCCCCGTTCCTTTCAAGAGGATTGTGGGGTTTTCACTAATGGAGCTTGTTTTTTTAAACTCCTGTGTCTAATGTCTTAAATACAACAACATTGATTTGTATACACTATTCAATAAAGAGGGGGCGATAGTAAGCCACATAAGAGCAATCTTGTTTACTTTGCAGACCAGCAGGTAGAAATTGTTCAATACTTGTAAAAAGAAAAATTAATAAAAAATCAATTAAAAAAATAAATACACAACCATACAAATTGATAAAGAGCTAGAAACATGCATCCAAAGCTCTTCAGAAAATAAATAATGATGAAAACACTTATAACAATATGAAGAAAAACCTAATAAAGTTTTTTCTATGATACAAATTACACATGTGCATAGGCCATCTTGAACTGTACATGAAGAGGTGGTACAAATACAAAACTAATGACTAGACAAGTTTACACAACAATAAAGAAGGGGCAAGGATTTTTTACTATACAATTATATATCGGACACTATGTTGCAGGACCATCACATACAAATTTGGCAGGATTGTAATCATCATTGACAAAGGAGAATCCACGGAATTCTTCTTGATTGATATTTCTTAGGACCTCTGAAGAAACAGGGGTCAATACTGGCTCCTCTTTAGTGAAATCTTGATCAAAATTATTGACATCTCTTTTTGTTTTCTGAAAGTAAACAATGAAAAATACTGAAATAACAAAATAATTAATAAGGTATACACTGATAAAGAAATATACATTAAATTAACTGATTAATACAGAATGCTTAGTACAGTATTGAAATAAATTTCATATGCAACAATTTCACTATATCAATTTCAATCAGCTAATCAATAAATTATAATGTAAACTGGATAGAAATTCTGGGCGAAGTACAGAGAAGTACATTGGTATAACTACAATTAATGTATGAAAATCAAAAATACTGTATATAAGGAAATTTTTTAATTCATTTACAATGAGATTTTTTTAAAGAATATATACTTCTATTTTTAGTTCAAAAAATTAAAAAAACATAAAAAGACTATTTTAATTTATGGAATTAAAATACTTTGAATTTTTTTCAATTAAACAAGAAAAAGCAAGAAGTATGTTTCTCATACTGGAAAAAAAATGTATAGGAATGAGTAAATAGTAGAGGTAACACCTCATTAAATATTTTTGAATTATTTTCTCTCTCTCACACATGAATACATACACTTATATATATACACACAAAAAAATTTACACATATTTGCAAGTTTTATCATAGGCAAATTGAAAAATAAAAGAAGGATGATTTAAATTAGGTGCATTTTTGATGTTAAAACAGATTTCTTTGTAAAATGTTTTATACTAACTATGAAGAACATTTTGTAAAAATAGAACAGGATTAGATACTCTAACATTAAAACAAATATGTAACTTTGAAATAAAATCATAAACTCCTAATTTCGAAAAGAAACGCGACAGCATTTCTATTGATGCAATGTTTGTGTGCATTTTAAAACTATATCATTAGAATTCATAACATGAATTGTAAATAAGTGTAAATACAACATTTCAATTTGATGAAAACATCAATAACAATATCAGTATTTATAAAAGATAAATATACCCTCAGATAGAAGTAGTACAGAAAAAAGTTGTATGTGATGACCTTTAGAACTATTTAGGTATATTAGATTGTAAAAAATCCAATTTTGAAAGCAATTTATACAATGAATCATTTAATGTAATTATTTTTCATAAAAGTACAATATTGCATTTTTTCCTTTTTTTCATTCAATTTTGTTGCAATATTACTCTAATTAAAATATGTTATAAGTATTATGCACAAGTAAATATAAATATATTTTCAAAAGTCATCTCCTACAATTTGTATAATTATGTCTTCAATTTCTGTATTATCTTTTAAACTGATAAGCCATATATCAAAAGATATGATTCAAAGTTGGATGACTAAGATGCTCATGTTAGTGCAGAATTTATGTGAAATTTAAGAACTCTACAAGTCATTTTATAGAAATGTAAAATTTACAATAAAACATTTCTTTTGAAAAATAGAGCAATTTCAATTATTATTTATGCAATTACCTTGTATTCTTTAACCTAAAAAGTTATTAGAAATTCTAAGTTTAATAAAGGTTCTATGTAGTCTTTTCATGGCAATTTAAAACTTGTTTATATTAAAAACAATAATTTTTTTTAATTATAAGCTAGTTTCAATAATCAATTAAGACTAATAGAACTTACTTAGGTTATTTAAAAAAGAGAATAAAAAGGCTAAATTGATTTTTTCATTTTCAAATAAAAAAATATTTTTTATGCTCTTATATTGAAATTAAAAAACTTTTTTCAAAATTCTTTTATCAAATGTAACCATTAATATGTATTGATTTTTCTTAAGAATTTATTTACATGATGCAAAATATGCACACCATTTGCACTGATTTCAATACAAATGGCAGGTAAATTTCATTCATCGCATCAACATAAAAAGGAAAGTATAAGAAACTAGAATTTTGGAATATAAAACAGTAGACATAATTAATTTTACAAATCTCTTATTTGTGAACACTCATGACTTTACGAACTAGCACTAATGCAATGTTAATTTTAATTCTCCATTATGAAATAAAGTGTTGAAAATTCTTTTTGCAAACTCATTTTTAAGAATATTTTGTTTAATTTTTTTTATCTGATTTTTCACTTTTTTTATTTTATTTTATGGTGCAATGTTTAACAGGTTTTAATATTTTTAATGGAAAATTAACATTTTCAGAATGTGAATTAACGTTTTTATATTCATTATAGGATTAACATTTTTGCAGGAAAATCATAAATTTGCATTATGGATAATGCACTGTAAATGTTGAAATCTGAAATTTTTTTGAGGAATTTGTGTGGAAATTTTAGCAGCTAATTTAACTCCTATCTTCAATTGTTCATGCATTAGAATATAATCAATAACTTCATGAACCAATATCATAAGGTACTTTTACTGGAAGTAATAATGACATGGAATTGCCTATGGAATGGACATTCTATGCACAATGTACTTGTCAATCGATGCTTTGATAGATGTAGAGAAAGAATGTCTAGTTTATTTTGTGCACAGGTTTTTATAAAGTATTAACATAGAGAATGATAATTAAAAAAAACCTCAACTATTAAACAAAGAAAATGACAATGCTTGCAAAACCAGCAGATGAATTGCTAACAGGATTGAGTACTTATTTGAGAAAAAAGAATGGTAATGAGCTTTCCTACAGTAGGAAAAATGTGTTTTTGAAAATTTAGTTGTGAAATAGTAAAAATAAGTGATTCTTTTGCTTATTTTTCATGAATTAAATAACGGTAAGATTTGTTTTTAAGAATATATTTAATTTTGTTTTATTTAGTGTAAATAATTTTCTAATAAAACATGAATTATAAAAAGAGTTATTAAATAAAAAAATATTTTTAAAATTCAAAACTTATCATTCTATAAACTTTCTATTTTACCAATCCCTAAGAATTTGTCAAAATGAACATATACTGTAACAAGTTAAGCAGATTTACATGACCTCAAAAGACAATTTTAAAATACTCAATTAAAAGAATCAGAACTTTTCCATTTGTGGAAGCCAGAAAAATTAGTGTTTCTGAAGAATTCTCGAAATTTTTAAATAAAAAGGAGTTATGTCTTTTGAATCATATTTACATATTTTCTTTCCTTTAAATTATTCTACCATTCAAGCATTAAATTATTTTTCAATTCTTTCCACCAAATATAAGTTTTCTCCACTCTTCTGTATCTTTTCTATTTAAGCCACAATGATGAAAAACAATATTTTTCAATAGTTTTAATAAGGTTTTTTATATTAAAAATATATTAATACATCCAGTATTAATGTTAAGTTCTTAATTTAATAATGTTTTACAAACATTACTACATTTGCAGCAAAAATGAAATTCATGAATTACATTTATCTCTTAGTTAAAAATAATTGGATAATCAATTGATTTTGAAGTAATTTTATGAACAGAGGGAGTTACATTAATTTATCTTGTATTATTTTTCCTTTTTCTTGAAAACCGATACAAGGAATTATGCAGGGAAGTGGTCAAAATTAAATAAAGTATTTTTTACAGTTGACATTTTTTTTTTTTTTTTTGCAGGTGACGATAAATCTCTATTAAAATAAAAATTTTATATTTTCTATAAATAAAGATAGGACTTACAATTTTTGGTCTAAATGGAGGTTTGACTTTCCTAGCTTCAAGAGCTTCCCAGTCGACATCTTTGAAAAAAGAATGATGAAGAATAGCTTCCTCACACCCCTGAGACGCCACACACCCAAGGCGTTTTGCAGGATTTTTAGTCATAAACTAAATTAAAATAAAATACAGTTAAAATAAAAAATCAACAAAAATACTGTCAAATAATAAACTTCAAATATTATCAAAAATGTTTGAGATTTAAAATAAATTTCAAATTTATGATAAAATGTTTGTTTAAAATCATTACAATTTGATGTTTGATAGGTATATTATTAAGATAAAACTTGTGTTTTTAAAATTTACACATTATACAATATTTATAACACAATTCCATATTAAATTAGATATTATATAATAATATGTAATTTATTAATAATAATATATAATTCTCAAAAATCCATTATTAATTATTTGAGAATAACAAAATTTAATTTTATAAATTATCTTCCTATAGAATACATATAATGATTTTATTATTACACATTTGTGGGTAGGAAGATAAATATTACAAAATACTAGAACTAATCACAAACCTAAAGAAATTTTAAGTATGTTTAAAAAAATGAAAATTTTGAGTGATATTCATTTTAGTTAACTGTTTTTCACATTCAGATAAAATTTCTCATATCTTTTTATTATTCAAATAGAAAGTAGCAAAAGATCAATATCTTTCAGCCAAATATAATTCCAAATTCAATAATTAACTTATATATTCCAAAATTAATTGACTTAAGTTATTGAACAATAACTTTGAGCTAATCTCAAATCTACATATATAAGTATTCATACAATTTTGTTGCAAATAACAAAGTTGTCAATGTTCAATAAATTATTTTAATGTTCAAATAGATGGCGATATGATATAAAAATCAATCATAAAATTATAAGCTTTTGCAAATATATTTGCAAAAAATTTCTATTCAGCAAAAGTCAATGTATATCATTAAAAAATAAACAATCCTGGTAAAAAATAAAATACTTTCTAATATGTAAATAGCATTTTATATTCTCAAGCAGATTTTTTTCGCTGTGACAAAAAAACTGAGCAAAACAATTTATCTAATAATACAATAAACACACAACTTCATTATTATGATTTTTGTAATATAATGCAATTTGAACAATATACTTCTGATGCAGCCTCTAATAAAAAAAAGGTAATTATCATTTCTAAACTTTGTGAATTATTTAGCCACACAACCTCATTTTTAAGAGAATCAGTTTAATCACACACAGTCGGCCTTCCATAAGTACATTGTAAGAATATATATATTTAATAACCCCAATTTTCGGATATCACATTTTCTTAATTCACTTTTTATACAGAATACAAATATCACAAATATATCATCAACATACTAAGTTTTAACGGCATATAAATTATATTTCCTCCAATAATAAAAATATGAATAAATGTATAAAGAAAAAGTTCTTTTATTATTAATATGTGAGTGTTGCCTACAAACTTATGAATAAGAAAAGATGTCTGGCAATATTTTAATCAAAACAGTGATAAAAACATTTGCATAAGTAAAGTCACAGAAACTGACCCTCTAAAAAATTTGCTTTTATTTTGTAAGCAAAGGTTATTTGGTTATTCAATTTAAGTTATTTATTTAAGTTTACATCAACGTTTTTCATAGATAAAATTAAATCTTTAAGAAAAATTTTTAAGTAACAAATAAAAATATTAAAGTAAGATTGTAAGAATATTAACATGAGGCACAGATATCACATAATCTTTTTTTCTTTAATCAGAAAATTTAGCCTTCTGTAAAACTTGGTTTTTAATTCTATTAGAATGACAGATAATGTTTTAAAGATATTTCAAAGTACTTTTTAACAATTACATAAAAATATTTGTTTAAATATTACAATAGCATACATATCTTTTTAACAAATTAAATGTCAAAAATTTTAATTTCTAATTGAAAGCTTGAGGTTAAATTCGCCTGTTTTTGACCAGTTATTCAAAGTTAATTTTCCTGTTCTTTTTAGAAATCACATTTTAATAATTAATGTTAATTTGTATATTTAACCTCTTAAGTGGTTTGTCAGTACAGTGTACGCTCTACCGAAAACTGACCTCAACTCGTTTGCCCGTACAGCCTACAGGCATCAATATTTTCTCCTTTTTCCCCCCATGATTTGCCCTTATTTTCATTATTGTAAAAGGACTATTTAGTATTAATATTTTTCAACAGATGGTGTGGCTTGTCTATGTAACTGAAATGCTTTTCAACTAGGTTTTTCTTAATAGCAGGAATTTTTCATTGAAATTTTGTTCTACTGTATTCAATGCTTGTGAATTTGAAACCTTGTCTTTTCTTAAGCTATGGATGGAATAAACGATGAAAATACTTTGTTAGATGATGAACTACATTCTGATACAGATATTTCTTCTAATTATTTAAATTATTCCACAGATGATATGTGCAGTGAGCTCAGCTCTAATGAAGATATGAGTTCTGCTAGAATTTTTACCAAGGTTGATGTGAAAAATCCACCTGTTCCATGTCCTCGATTTAAATTTACAGGCATTTCTTCTATGCATATACAATTTAATGACACTTTTGATGTTCTACAATTTTATGAAATATTCATTGATTTTTCTCTCAAGAGTAAAATTGTGGAAGATAATTGATGAGTAAAACTGCATGCAGAATATACTTGAGAAAAGCAAACATTTAGGGATTTTTGTGTTCCAAAAATGTTGTAAAAGCATTAAAAGTAAAATAATAATAATAATAATAATAAACTTTTTATTATTCTAATATTATTAAGGATGGTACTTAATTATACGCAATAAAAAAATGTGCCTTTTTTGAAAGAATTTCTGGTAAAAAAATTGATTTCTTATGGGTTTAAAAGTTTAATGGCTTTTTTGAAAGAAATTAATTATTGTTGATTACACTTACATAATACAGACATTTGTTTTCATCAATTATCAAAAAATTCGCCCTTATTGCTCCAGAAGGCGAATCTATGAAATTTCACTAAAAGAACTACATGACATGTTTTCATTATAACATTAAATCATAATATTACTCTTCTTATATTAAACTTACTCCTTTCAAGATGGAGACCGCTTCTTTACTAAGCCATACAGGATAAAGAACATCATCATGAAGAATGCTTTCAAACAAATCATCCTCATTATCAGCTTCAAAAGGTGGCTGACCAGCCATCATTTCATACATAAGGACACCAAGGGCCCACCAATCAACTGAAGGACCATATTCAAGTTCTTGTAGGATCTAGATAAAAGCAAATAAAAAAATTGAAACACAAGGTAATATTTAAAATAAATCTATATAGTATTCTATGACTAGAAACAAAACATTATTTTATGAAATAACTTGCATGTTTGGATATACAGAATGAAACAGTTAAAACAACAATTTTAAAATATAAAGACCAGAGTTTGATAAATTGGAAACTTTCGTGTAAATGAATTTTATTAATGAAGCTTAAAATTTTAAATCCGATATTTAATCTAATGATGCACAATGTTATCAAAATATCAAATGCAA
Source organism: Latrodectus geometricus (assembly GCA_026290005.1). NCBI lineage: Eukaryota > Metazoa > Arthropoda > Arachnida > Araneae > Theridiidae > Latrodectus > Latrodectus geometricus. The sequence continues at coordinate 6,272 of JAPDSC010123711.1, read as the reverse complement.
AAAGTACTTATAATTCAAAACTGCTGATCACAAGTAAATAGCTCCAACTGTAAAAATCTACAAAACAAAACAGTAATCTTAAAAGTTGTTTAATTCATTAAAATCATTAGCAAGCTATATTGAGAAACTTTAATTTGTAGTTTACAATCTAAGCAGTTTTTCATATATTAATTTATTTGTTGCTTTATTCACTCTTTACATATAAGAACTTTTGAATTAGAATCTATACCTTAAGTTGATTCCAAGTCAACAAATAACAGAACTGAAATTAGAAAATAAACTTGAATTAAAACTATAGTCCAAGCCACACATCTGATAGAAGTCTTCTGTGCACTATCATGTGTGCATTTAAAAAAACAGTCATTTTTGTACATTCTAATTTAATAAATTATGAAACCTTAATAACTAAAATACAATTTAATTTAATTATAAATTAAAACAGTAACAAATATGTTCTGAAGTCATTGTAAAGGAACAATCTTGTATTTTTACAAATTAAAAATTATTTATTAATAAGACAATAAAATATTCAAATTTCTTACAGTTATGCAAATTGATGAATACAGAAAATTGCTCGGGAAACTTTTTACTTAAAATATTTTGTATAGGGTCCTAATCTTTCACAAATTTTGGAAGAATCACTACTTAAAATAACTCTATATTGATTAATTTAAATATCTTAATCTCAACAAGAATTTATTTTGTTCCATGAAATATTGCATGATTTGGTTTGCTAATCCATCTACCATCCTTTTGCTCCATGAGAGCTAAACAATGATCCACAGTTAAAAGTGTATTCCATGCCACTATAATGATACATGCCCTTGATGGGAACCATGCCAAATCATGACTTAATGTATTGTACGAATAAATTTTTACAATGAAACAAAGCCACAATAATACAAAGCTGCATGAAATATAATAAAAAATTTTATATATCTCTCATAGTTTTTATACTTTAAATGCTTTTTAATGAAAATCATACCTTCATTTTAAATTATCTAAATAAATATTTATGATTACTAATATCAGGATTAACAGTTTAGAAAATATAAAACAGTTAAGAAAATAATGACTAAAGTTGAATACTTATCACTGTTTAAAATTTAAAAAATATTATGTACCAAGTTCATGCTTTTCCTCCAAAAGTTTTATATTACATTCATTCATCATTAATTGAATTTCAAATTATTTACAAATCAAATGAAGCAGTGAAGAAATATCTGAATTTATCCTTTTTAGGAAGAATACAACAGTGCTATTATACAGTGCTTTCTTAATGATAAAAGTAATAATCTTACAGTAAACTGAAAAAACTAGCTAACAATTTATGAAATAGAAAAAAATATGAATAAAATGAAAAGAATTTTAATTGTTTAAACTAAAAAATAAAAACCAAAATCCATGTTTTTACTCTCATAATTTTATATTAAATTCATTCTAATTTTCAGAAGATATCACCTGTAATTTTGTTAAATTAAAATTCCAAAAATCCAATTTTTAGTTACATAAATAATTTATAATTGGAAAATAAAATAAAAAGCTATTGTATACATTTTTTCTAAATAAAATTTTACTTTAAATATATAATTAAACTGATTATAAAATTAATTAAAAAACAGAACACAATCTAAAATTAGATGTATAAACTGAAATCATATATTTTTGATAAGTCATTTTTTGCGTTTTTACACAAAACAATGAATAATTTAAACAGAACTAACCTCTGGGGCTATATAATCAGGAGTACCACAGAAGGTTGTAGTAGTATTCCCATCAATTATTCCTTCTTTACACATTCCAAAATCAGCTATCTTACAGTGACCTTCACTGTCCAATAATATATTATCTAGTTTTAAATCCCTAAAAAAACATTAAATATTTAAAAAATTCCAAATTAAAACCACATGCATTTCTTGGTATGAAATTTAGGAAAACATAAAATCTTTGTACTGCGCTTGATATTTACTTCATGCATGAAAATCAGAAATATATATATATATATAAATTATAAAACTGAAGAGATAAAAATAGTTATGTGAAACTGGACTTAAATCTTACAATAAATATAATTTATTAGAAGAACCATGATGTTAAGTTAACAAAGCTCAAATAACTAATCAAAACCTTTTAGGAATAGTTATTTGAGCATTAACAAATAGCAACTTGGTTGAAAAAAATTTTTTTTACAAGTGATTTTTCGAAGAATTTCTTTTTCATACAATTAAGGAAAATTAAATAATTTTGTTATTTCAATATCTTCAAATAAATTCAAATAAATTTAATTTTCATAACATATAAAAATAAGTTTAATTGTTCTATAGAAATGTAAAATATTTTATATACTTTCTATACTTTTCTATAAAACAATTAAACTTGAACATCTAATTTATTTCTATGCAAAATATTCGTTCAACAAAAAAATTATAAAACATAATTAGTTTTAAAAAATTAACAATATTATAAATATTTTATTGAAATAGTTGACAAAATATTTTGTCTTATAGACTGCAAATGAAATTGCAAAATTTTTAATTGAAAAATAAAATGGAAAATTTTATATTGTCTCTATTTTTATAGTAATTAGTAAATTGATGGTAAATTAACAAAAAGAAAATTTTCAAAAACTTAAATTTTAGTAGACTACAAAAATTTAAGTATTTCCTAAATTATTTGAAAATTAAAAATAATGGACATTTGAAACCTTTTACATTACAGAGTGGTTTCTTAAAATTTTTACTTTAGAAAATTCTAATAGCAATTTACAACAGCATAAAAGATTTTAGAAAGGTGAGCACTAACTTACCTATAAATAACTCCATTCCGGTGAAGGAACATTAAGGCCAATGTAACTTCAGATGCATAGAACCTAGCTCTAGGTTCATCAAATTTTCTAGCCTTTTGTATTTGGAACATTAAATCACCCCCATTTACATACTCCATTACAAAGAATAAGCGGTCCTGTAACAAAATAATTCCATTTTATATTCTATTAAATAAATAATTTAATAAAATGTTAATTATTTATAAAATTTAAAAGATTAGAAAATTAAAAAAACATCATTCCTTATATATAAATAAATCAATTTATCCAAACATGAGTATTTTTTATTGACAAAAAGGACAAGATTTTTCCATACATTTTTTCTTAGTACTAGAAAAAATAAATCATAAATATTGAAATAGAATTACCCAAGCTAAATTTCAAATTATTTATGTTTTGCTAGCAGCAGTTTTCCATTGTGAGGTCGAATTTAATTTTCAGAAAAAGTATTTTATTAATATTAATATCATCCAAATAACAGCCTTAAAAAAATTCTTCCCCCCCCCCTATTTTTAATTATTTTTCAGTGTAGAATTTTCAAATATGTTACTAAAATGCTTATGCTTTGAAGTAAAAAATGCAATAAGTATAAGGATGTAAATTATTTTAGAGCTGCTATTTATCCTCTTCAATTTGACTTTAAGGCTTCTATATTATTATTTTAGTGTTACTATTATTATTAGTGTTAATATTAGTGTTACTTCAATATTAATTAGCTAATTTTCCAAATCAACATTTTCACTACTAACAAAGTGAAAGAAAAACGAAATCTAAAAAACACAGAAACCCATACCACTAATGTGTATATATATATACAGAAGACACTCACTTTTAAGAACTTCTAATTTACAAACACTCACGATTTCACGATTTATTGGCTGGTCACTTGAAATATCTTTTTCACGATCTAGTTTTAATGCATTTTTCATTTGCGTTTTTTTATCACCTGATATTTTATTTAATTTTTATTATGTTTAAGAAACTTAAATTAACATTATTTGTGAATCTTTAAATTGGGGATAATTAACTGCTATAATTGCTTTATTTCCAAGCAAACGAACGAACTAATAACAGAACAACAAAACAACAACCTATAATACATTATTAGAAGAATGAGAAATGAGACACATGAGAAAGCAGAGGTATAACATCAATTTTAAATTATTCAATAATGACCAGGATAAAAACGTGTACATTCAATTCCAAAGGATTCCATTTTACAATTAAGTCAAAATAAGGCTCTATTTTGAGAATTTTAACTGCTTTGAAAAATCTGAAGGCTGTATGTATGAGTTTTCCCCTAACTTATTCCATTAGCAAACAAATATGTAATTTTTTTTCATTTATTAGAATCTTAGCCTTATATTGCCTTCACAATTATAAAACTCTAAATATCCTACAAATAAAAAAAAATTTTGAAATTCTTTGACATAAATTCAAATAACTATTTCAATATCATTAATAAAAATTTAATTTTTCACCTCTGTTTGATAACAACAATGAAGAGCAGTAAGAAATGGATGCTTGGCAGATAATGTAAGTATTCTTTTCTCAGTCATTGTGCAATCAACATCATCATCTTGTAGAATGACATCCTTTTTAAGTACTTTAACAGCATAAACTTCATCACTACCTTTTCTCTCAGCCAGTAGAACCTTAAAATGTGAAATAAATATTATTTTTTTATGATAATGATATAATCATAAAACAAGTCAATAGTAAAAAATATTTCTTTACATACAAAATGATTTTCAAAAATCAATCCTAATTTTTGGTACTTATATTAAATTTCATCTATTTTTGTCAAATTAAACTACATATAGCATTATCTAGACTAAGTGGAAATAATAAATCCATTCAAATATTTAGATAATAAAGGAATTAAATATATTGGTACAATGTATGCGACACAATATTCAATAAGGTATATTATACTATGATTCTTAATCCAAACTTGTAGCTTTAATACAATTAAATAAATATGACAGATTTCTGTGTAAATTCCTTGTATTCTTAAGAATTTTCTGTAACTTTAGTATAAGTATGATAAAAAAAAATATTAATGACTTCATTCATTGAAGTGGGATATTTCTTAATTGGATTTGACAGTCAAGGCACCTCTGCTAAAAACATTTTGTACCAAAAGCTCCAAACAAAAATAACCTATCTTCATCTATTAACATCTCCCACTTTGTTTATAAAATCAAATAGGCCATTTATGAATCTAAGGAGTAATTCTTTAGTATAAAGAATATCTAAAGTAATCAATTAAGTAAGGGCATCACATTCATATACAATATGATAGATTGTTTCCTCATTCTTGGGGCATTTTTCTATATTATTACTGAAAATATCCCATTGAATAAAGCTGCTTTCTAAAATAATAGTGCCCAGTAATGAATCCCACAATTGTCAGTATTTTCTGTCTTGAGCATCCTGCACAGAAGATTTGAATAACCCTACTACCTTGGAAACCAGTTCTTAGATTTCGCAATACCATAAGATCTGGAAGGAAATTATTATCTCTGGAGCTGGGAAGGAAAGCAGAAGGGAAAAGAATAGGTCAGGGTATGGCAATCAACTAAATGGTGTAACTAAATAAATTATTAAATACAATAAATGAAGTGTGTTTTGTAAACTTGTAAATGCATTCCCATTATGTCAAGATATGATTTAATGAAATATAATTGCTCCAGAGCATGTAGCATGTTAAGTTTCTTTCTCTATTTATTCATGCCTCACTATATTTCTTCCTCCCTCAAAGTGGATAAATGAACTAACACTACAATTCAAACAATTGTTAAATAAAATTAACCTTCCTTTTTGGGAATGAAATTTCTCACATCCAATGAGATAAAATTGGTGCCATGATCAGGATCCATTTAATTTACTCAAGCAATTATTAGAAAAATAAAATGTATGTGTATTTATTTTTATTATGTAAAGAAAGTATTTTAACACTTAAATAAATCTGAAAAAGTTTGTAATTATAATGATGGAATTAGATAAACATTTACTTGAGTCAAGACTGTATTAAAAATAGTGAAAAATTTGTAAATTATTCTAAATATAGATTACATATTGTCTTAATTGCAAGAATGAATTAAGTATATTAAATAAATTAGTAATATTTTAGTGTATATGTTCAGCTAACTATTTTGTGTAAATTGTTATACCTAAAACATGAACAGCTATGACAAAAGAGTCTGCTGCTGATAATCTTATTTTGAAGACATTTCTTTTTAATATTGATTCATTTTCGGGTGATCCTGAATCACTTGATTGGTTTTATTAATCAAATGAGAGGAATTAATAACTGGGGTGATTCAATAGTTCTTTTGCTTTTTTAAATATAAATTATCTAATGTTTCACAGCAGTACTATGCAACATCATAAGCAAATTAATAATTTAGCAGAAATGTTACAAAAAATTGGGGATTTTTTTTTT
>JAPDSC010123710.1:0-10765 GCA_026290005.1 Latrodectus geometricus | reverse complement strand
TATTGCTTGAAAAATAAATACATTTCTTTTCAAATTTCAAAATTACTAGCAACACATCCAACCACATGAACCAAATCCAACCATCTGAAGTAAACGTTTTCCATCATGAAGGAAAAATTCGAAAAATATAGAGCTGTTTTCTTAATACTTCAATGTTTCCAAATTGATGGCGAACACCACAATTTTTTGAATAAAGCCATCTAAGGACACATGATATTTCATCAAAATGATTGTTCTTTCCATTTACCTTTCTTGCAAGGATTTTTTTGTTGTGAAGAAAATTTATATATCAGATTGTTGTGAAATTGTTTTTTATTATTGTGTTGGTATCGTGTTGATGGGGATATAATATTGATATCATTGATGGGGAAGATTTCAAATTTCAACCATTGATTGATCCAATTTTGTAACAACCAATTTCGTTGAAATTATTTTACGATAAAAATGAGTGAATCTCAATGTTCATTTGAGCTTAAGGTATATTTTTCATTCTTCACTGAATATTTTTAAGTTTGGTCCCGAAGAAGTAATTTCTCTTATTGTTAAATGTTTGTTTTGGAGAATTTATTTGCAAAAAAATCTGATTATTTTTAAATAAGAAAAAACTTCTAATGTGTGACATTAACTAGTATTGAATGTAATATAATTAATGACATCACTATACAGACAATAAGGAAATTCAAACTAAAAATTTGTGTTTTTATATTACTGGAAGAAAAGTTTTTGCCACATCTATTGATTAAAATAAATTCCTATTTTTAATCCGTATAAAATACAATTTCCACCATATATATTTGTTTAATTAGCGTAAATAAAAATTAAATTCTTTATTTTTATAATTCCTTGTATTTTTTTTTATTTTTCACATTTTCCTTTAACTGTTACATTTATAAATTATCCAAGTGCAATATTTTTATTTTCCTATAACAAATAATCGAGATTTTATATAATATATAGAAACTGGGGAGAATATATTTTATATATAGGATATGCTAAAATTCTTATAAAGTAAGCTTAGTCAAGTCTTAAATGGGTAAAAAATGTTTATTGATTTACCAAGAAATACAAAAAAGTAATTTAATCTTAGCTCTTTATTTTATTTTATCAATTAATTATTTTTCTTCTTAAAAACAATTCTATAAGAAAATATATAATTGTTAAAAGTAAGAAAATTTATAGTTGTAAATAGGAATTGAAAGATATTTGTGTAGATATTTTATAAGCTACATAATTAAATTTATTTCTATAATGTTATTTTTCTTAAAAAATATAAAACGAAATTTATTCAGTTTTCGTATCAAATCAGTATTTTTCAGTATTTATTAAACAGTATCAAATCAGAATTTATTCAGTATTTATTAAACAGTAAATCGTTGTTCCTCATACAAATTACAAGCAATAAATTTAAAACAACAATATCTACATTTTACATACTTAATAATGATTAATATCGTTATAATGTATATCATTGTGATACTTGATAAGTAAACGATAACAGTAATTTATCTTCGTGCTGCCATGTTTTTTCGCATAAGTAATGAACTAATTTTGTTTCACATCGCACATTTACATAATAAGTAATCCTTTTTATGTAAATGATGTGAAAAGTGTACCAGAAAAGAATAAAGCTAGTTTGATGTTATTGAAAGGAAATAAACTTGAGAATAATGATAAATTTTATTACTTCTCTGAAATTTACAGAAATAACAATTTAATGAAACTTAGTCAAAATAGTGAAAAAGATGTATTTATTTTATGTATAAATTAAACTTTTTTAATAGATATTTAATCGAAGTATTAAAAAATGATAATTTTATGTTTTACGGTTTTCATTTAAATAATTAACTAAAAATATTTTTAGTTTTATTTGCATAGGTTTTAAAGATATTTATATGCAATAACAGTAAAAAACCAAAACTACAACTCAAATTATTTAAAAATAATTGACTCATTGAATTAGCAAGGTTGAGAAAATTCACAGAAAACTAAAAATAAAATTAATCTAAACAAAAGTATTGCTAATTAGTTTAAATGAGACGACATGTTTATCTAAAGTAAATATTGGCAAACTTTCTCCTTCGATAGGCGTTGGTTTCTCAAAAGATTGGTCTTAAACTTGGGCGATAGAAAATATTAAGTTTAAGCTTTCAATAATGGCATGTAACTTAAAATATTCGATAAGAAAGAAACAAAAGAAACATTGTGATATTAAATTTGTTATGTATTTTTGAAATATATACAAAAAACTAAAAATAATATATACAAAAGAATTAGTTGCCGTTGTCGAGTGCCAGCCAGGCTGGAAATATGGAGTGTGCTGCTCCACTTTTCCAACTGAACCGTATTTGGCGTGAAGTCCGACTTCCCCAGTACACACATGCCATGGGTACAGTACCCGTTTATAGGATAGGCAACCATTCTCAAAGAAAGGAAAAAGACAAGAAAGGTAGAGAGAAAGTACATACATCTGTAGTCGGGATCCGAACCCAGGTCATCCCTATCCATAGTCAGGTACGCTAACCACTAGACAGGTTGGGTGGCAAAAGAGTTAGTATTTAATTGTTATGAATTCATTTACATTGACTATTCCATATACAAGAAAAATTAGCATGCAGAAACCAGTGCGTGACACTCAGTTTTCATTTCGGATAATTCAACATATCAACTAAATTGATTGCTTTAATGGTCTTTCAAAGGTCAATTTTTCAATTAACGTTTAATTATACAACGATTTCCAGTTTAAAGTGGATTCCGAGCCACTACAAACATCTATACTCAAGGTGAAATTCGAGTCCAGGAACTGCTGCCAATGCTTAAACCACTCAGTAGTCAGATTACCAAGTATAGTAGTCAGTGAGAGTGAGATGAGTTAAGAAAAGCTATATTGACACACAAATATCTATAAAACTTTATTCGACGAAGTGTTCCTTAGTTGCCCTTTTAGCATGACTTAAAAAGGCAAATCAATTAAATCACAGAATGTTGAAAATGTGTTTAACGAACAATTGTAAAAGTTATTTTTTTTTAATTATTATTCCATTAAAAGCTCTTAAAAGGATTTTTGAATGTTATAAAACATTTGTGTTCATCCCGTAAGTCCTGAAAGCAATTGTTTACTAAATTTAATTTAATATTTATTGCAGAATGTAAAAAGGATTTATTTTATTGAGAATTCGTAAAATTTAACCACGATGTTAATGAATTAAAAAATATAAATATCGTAGAATAATCGCGAAGAAAAATAGCTGAAGTTTGTAAAATATAAGAGGAATAAATTTAGTGAATTGTGATTTCGTTTATGCTAATTAGGAATTTATACCAAAGAATACATCAATTAATCACCAGTATTTTTATTTTTTTAACCTTAAAGGAGAAAATTTTATCATATGGATATTTTTGCTTTTCAATTGGTTGAATGGAGATGTTATCTTTCATGCAATATTTAATACAATTTTTAACTTTTTTCTCTATTCAATCTAATATATTTAAATGTTATTGAATTTTAAAGGCTTGTAATAAAACTGAAGCAAACAATGTTAAAATCAAATATCGCACATGTGAAAATCTATACAAGTTAATTAGAAAATTTTCAATTCTTGTAAAAAATATACATAGCATAATTTAAAATTGAATATTATAAATAAAATCTATTTTTTTACTGGTGTTAAGTAACTGATTAAATGATATACATGTTAGAAGATTTTATTATAAAATATTTTAAATTGTATCTTTTACAGAACTATGTAATTTAAAAATCATCGCGTGTTTCAAATTACGATATATTTTCTACAGATTATTCTATTGACTTAGAGAATATGAAAAATAAATCTGGTTGGTTTGATGAATTCAAAATAGAAATATTGACTTAAACAAACAAAACATGAAATAAATATTCATATTTAAACTGCTCACATAAAAGCTTAAGCTTCTCAAATCAATAGTTTGTTATTTTGAAACTTATAGCACTTACGCATGAGCCTTAATTATGCAAATGATTAAAAATTTGACTTGGTAAAATAAATAATTTTACCTCAAAATATTGCATGTTCTGAGATTAAATGTTTTCCATAAGTTCTATAGCACAGATATCTAAATTGTAAAACTTTAATTTATTATTCATTACGTTCTCATGTTATATTCGATGAAGTGTCACTCAATTGCCTCTTTTGCGTAATATAAAATTGTAAATCAATTTTTCAATTCTTTTCGAATATCTGAATACATCATCTTTCAAATTATATAACTCAATGTCTAGCCTGATGTTTATGAGTAAGGATAAGAAACTTTTGCTGCAGCTTTATATTTAATAATTAAATAAATTTGTATAAATATCACCATTTCCAAAACTTTCATTATTTAAAATTATATTTTAAAACTTTTACCACTTTAATGGTAAAAATTTCATTTTTCAAAAGTTTTATGATAAATTAGATTGTTTATATCTTGGACCACATATTTTTTAGTGGGAAGAATTAATAACAAAAAATTTCTTGAGAAATATCCATGTTGGAAGATAAATTATAGCTATGTTTAATTTTCGAATTTCTCTTGATAAGAGGGATTCGAGTTTATCACTAGTAAAATAATTATTAAGGATAAATATTATTTTATTATTAAAAGTATGTTTTTTTAATCAATCTTATGAATTTTTAAATATGTAAATATTATTTTTATTGGTAACTGTAAGATAATTTTTTTATGTTCAATAAATAATAGGGGAATATTCAAGGAAAAATTGCTTTAGAAATGAATTTTATAGAGTTAAACATAATTACGATGAAACATTTGTAATCTTAAGTTGAATCAATAAAAAAATGAAATTATTATTTAAGTCTCATTAATTAATTCTGAAATCAACGTTCAAGAGTGTAAATTCCGATTCAGATTTTGGTGCATTTATTACACAGAACATTAATAAAGAATTAAAGCAAAAATATTTCAATGAACCTTAAAATGAAAACTGTCTTCAACACAGAAAATATTTTATGATCATGTGATGTCAACCTTTATCTTAAAAAAAATACAATTATTTTGGTGGTGCTTGTAGCTACATGTTACGCCTCTTATGATGGTATTATCGTGAATATTGCTCAAAACATATATATTCAATTTCATGCTAATTAAATGCCAAACATACATTTGAGTAGAGTACATTGCGTGATTTTAAACAAATTATTCTTGGGTATTTTAGAATCGTATCTACTCAACAGGCAGAATGTTTAAAAAATTGACAACAGGTAAATGAATAAGATAACTAAATAAGTATCTTATCTACTCAACAAATAGATAAGATTTTATTTTTAAAATGTTTATGTACATTTTAATTTGAACATTATCAATGGCACGAATAGTTACACAAAATGACAAATATCAGAAATATTCCCTCTTTAAATTGTTTAAGTTTAGGAAGTGAATGTACTTTGACATAAATTATAAAAACCAAAATTGAAATATCTTTTTGTGTTGAGTTTTCAAAAATTTCGAAAAACCTAATCAAATTAAGTCATTATACTCAAGAATGTACTTGATATTATATCAGCTCTAAGAAAATTTGTCTTTATGAAAAGTCAACTTTCCTACCATAATCTTTAGATTGTTAGAAAAAGTCCGCAAAATAATATTGAATGTCTAATTATAAAAATATTGATAGCCGATGTATTCATTGAAAATATTCACTGCATAGTATCGAGTTTTATCTATGAATATTTTTCTACAATGTTAATTTATGTAGTAAGTAAACACTTTAATCATAAATGTGTACTTTATATATATATAAGAATATATATATAAGAATACATCGGCTATATACATACATACATACATATATATATATATATATATAAACAAATAGCACATTTTTTTATGTACGATAATCTATAAAGGCATTCATTTGGTGAATTTCAGCCTATCTTGAAAGATGTGCCATTAAGTTCTGAATATATGTGTTGATTATGTGAGAAGATATAATTTTGAATAAATAGTGCTCTTGGAGCTTGTGGTTCTATGGTTTATTTTTCGCATAAAAGTTCTAGTCCCACAAGAGAACCGTACTTCAAAGGGGATTACAAATTACAACAAACAACCACAGCCATGGTAGTAACAGAATGAAAACCAGAGAACTTTCCATTTATATAAAGCTAATTTTCATGTTCTATTATCAAATTAACTTTCAAATATGAGATATTTACATTTGTAAGTCATTTGTAGTTAATACTGTAAATAATTTCTACTCCTTTCTTGAAAGTATTCTATTTTTATAAAATGTAAATTTTTAATAAGCTTCTGTTTTTAAGGATATCAATTTAGATTTAATTAAAAACAGAAACTTTAAGAATGAACGTTCTACTCATTTAATAGCTTAATTTTGAAATTTTACAATTTATATAGAATGAATAAGGTAAAAAAAGAGTAATGCATCTAAAAATTACTGTTTTCAATAGAAGGTGATATACGACTGTGGTTACATATATATAAACAGTTCCTTACAATATTAGATGGAAACAAATACTTAAGAAAGGACATAAGAAAATTAATACTTTTCAGTAAAGTATATGATTTTTCAAGTTTCTAGAAGTTAGAGAAGCAAAAAATTGAAATATGAAAGTGAAAAATTGAGGAAAAGTTTCACTCATTTCTTATTTAAAAAGCCTACAAAATAATGAACCCTTTAAAATATTTTCCATAAACTGTTAATATCAGGATATGAGCTTATTGTAATATGAATAACTTACTTTAATTCGCACATTTATGAAAGACTTTTGTGTAATAAAACTTATATAAATCATTTCTAATTTAATGATATGTACACGCTTTACCTTTTGATTTATCTTTTAATAAAAAAATATTTGTAATTTTAGATAATTTGAAATAAGTTTTAACATAATTAATGTTAATTCATTTCAAAATATGTGAATAGATGTACCATTTCTAGTAATTAGGATTCAGCTAATTTTTAAAATACATCTTAGCAATTATCTCTATCACTTACAAATTAAAAAAAACTGTCCTTTTAATGGGAACAATAATTTTATTGTCCCAATTAAATTGTTATTTTGTTTCTTTTTATCCTATAAAAATAATAATAAGATATTTAAAATGATTTTCAAATTACAAGTTGATTTATTCACAATGAGTGTTAATAATATTTATATTAAAATATATAAATAGAAGAAATGCAAGCATGTGAAGTTTGTAATTAATAGAAATACTTAAAATTTGCACCAAAAATTTTAATTACACTACTGGGCATTAAAATTGCTACACCAGGAAGAAATGCAGATAACAAAATGATATTTATTGGACAAATATATTATACTAGAAATAACAAGTGATTAAATTTTCAAAAAATTTGGCTGGATAGATCCTGAGAAATCAGTACCCAGAACAACCACCTCAGGCAGTAATAACAGCAGTTATACGCCAGGGCATTGAGTCAAACAGAGATTGGATTGCATGTACAGGTACAGATGCCCATGCAGTTTCAACACGATGCCACAGTTCATCAACCGTAGTGACTGGCGTTTGGTGACGAGCCAGTCGCTCGGCAACCATTGACCAGACGTTTTCTATTGATGAAAGATCAGGAGAACGTGTTGGCCAGGGCAACAGCCGAACATGTTCCGTATCAAGGAAGGTCCATACAATACCGGCAACATGCGGTCGGGCATTATCCTGCTGAAACGTAGGGTTTCGCAGGGCTCGAATAAAGGGTAGAGCCAGGGGTCTTAACACACCAGAAATGTAACGTGCACTGTTCAAAGCACCGTCAATGCGAACAAGAGGTGACCGAGACGTGTATCCAATGGCACCCCATACCATCATGCCAGGTAATGGGCCAGTATGACGATGACGAATGCACGCTGCCAGTGTGCGTTCACCACGATGCCGCCAAACACGGATGCGACCATCATGATGCTGTACACAGAACCTGGATTCATCTGAAAAGATGACGTCTCGCCATTCGTGCACCAAGGTTCATAGTTGATCGCACCATTGAAGGCGCTCTTGTCTATGACGCAGCGTCAAGGGAAGCCGCAGCCATGGTCTCCGAGCTGAGAGTCCATGCTGCTGCAAATGTCGTCGAACTGTTCGTGCAGACACTTGTTGTCTCCCTTGTCTTCCAAACGACCCCGATGCCTGTCTTCTCGGCTGCTAGTGATAGGTGGCCATTGAAATCCCGCAGAGCGTTCCGTATTACCGTCCTTAACCCATTGATTCAATATTCTGCTAACAGTTATTGGATCTCGACCGACGCGGGCAGCAATACTGCGATAAGATAAACCGCAATCCCGGTACGCTACAATTCGACCTTTATCAATGTCAGAAACGTGCTGGTACGCATTTCTCCTTCTTACACGAGGCATCACAACAACTTTTCACCAGGCAAAAGTTTTCAAATGCAATTTGTGTATGAGGAACCGGCTGAACAATTTCCTCATTTAAACACAATGTAGGTGTCGCTACTGGCGCCTGCTTTGTCTGAATGCGCTGAAAAGCTAATCATTTGCATATCACAGCACCTTCTTCCTTTCGTATAAATTTCATGTCTGTAGCACGTCGTCTTCTTGGAGTAGCATTTTTAATGGCCAGTAGTGTATTATAGAAGTTTATCCAAATCATTATTGCATTCATCAACATTAAAAAAAATAATAATGTCATTCACTATTAAACTTTATCAATAAAAGATAAACTAAAAATGAATAAATTTTCTACAATATACTTTTTTAAAGTATTTAATAGTAATAATGATTAATTTTATCATAAAAAAGCACAATTCAAAAGTTACTATGCAATTTTAGAATTTGCTTAAAATTATAAAAATTCATATAAGAGTTTTTACTTAATTTTATTTTGGCAAAATGAATTATAAGTATAAGCATTCTTGAATGAATTCACTTTAATTAAATTGATTGTTAATAAATGTTCATGATTATTATAATATTTTTATAGTATAATTGAGTAAACTATTCTCAGTTTTATTCACTTATTGAGATAGAGTATGTATGATACCAGGCATACACCACGATTTAGCTCCGTGCAGTTCTTATATCACACACCGCCCGTACAGCAACTAAACAGTACGTTGTTGGTATAATGGTTAATATATCATACGTCTTCCACATGAAGAAATATACTATAAGGTAGAGGCATACTTGTGATTGCATTTTCAATCAGTACTTGGAGTAGAGAATTTCTCATATCAAGCCATGCTCTCCGAAATTCCGGAACAGATGTAGGAGGTGTTGATGGGTTACAATGCATCGAACAATCGGGTTACAATGCTCTATCACATTAAAATTCTTTGAAAATGCTGTGATTCTATACGGATGATATATCCTGCTATTGAAATCAGCCTTTGAAGATGTTTAAAAGGTAAGGATGACTATTGTCATCCATAAGCACAAATTTAGCGCCAACGGTACCCATAAAAAAGCTGAGATGTTGTTCCAGAATGATGTACAGATAAATTTAGCCTAATGTTTCCTATTTGAACACGCAGATTTGTTTTGGGGGCCAGTATAATGCCTTCCTTAATGAGAACTCTTGTACCATTGCAACATTGGAGTTCATTTGATGTTGTCTTGGTGTACTGGATACCTGGTGTTCTCCATATGAACGTCTGATGTAAATCAGACTGCAAGCTAAATCTCGACTTGTTGAAAAACATAACAAAAACTCTTTGTGACGGTGACCACATTGCATGTTTTTTTTCAGGCTAATCAATGGTAATAGTGAGTTACTGTGAGTGAGATACATCAGACAGGACGGCGAGCATATAGATCATATTGTCTCAAATCCGTGTACACAGTTTATCTTAAACTTTTGTACCTGTAGCTGATAATAGCTAATGCAACAGGTCCGCAGCTGTTCTCCATCTGTTTCTTTTGACGGTTTCTGCCAACTTCATCTGGCCAGTTGTAATTTCACGTTGTCCCATGAGGATGACTTTTACTGTAACGTCTGCTGACCATTCCATTGTCTTAGAAACGTTGCTACAGACTAGGGATGACAAGTTAAGAGATTTAGAATTCCTCTTCTACTACTGTCTTGTATGCCCACGTTCTATTCAACAGATAATTCTATAACTCGTAAAAATTTATCCATATGCGACCTCTGCTTCATATCTATGACGTCATGGCACTAAACTCCTTATGGACCTATAGTAAACATGTTTTCTTCTTTGTCATGAGTTCTCACATAAACCTCTCCTACGCTTTCTTTATTGTGTCATACCTTAGGCGTCATCAGGTACTTTCCTGTCATTTGCATATAATGCTTGACCATGTGTGCGATATTTTTACTTGTGACATTTTCTCTTTTACGTTCGGTTTTCGCATACTTCTAGATTATTCTTAATTAATGTACATATGTGTATTTTAAATGTAATAAGTGTTTGCATTCATTGTCGTAATCTTAAATCTGGTTTAAAATTTATTTCTTGTTTGAATTTTCACTAATTTATTTAATTAGTATCCATATAATCATGAACCGCAGTGTAAAACAAATCAATTTAAAAATTGACATCAAGATTATTTGCTGGAGCCACATACACATGAGTGAAAATATTTAATGTTCTTACTTCAAAAATCGTAGTTTTATTTATTATAAAAAGAAAATTTTTATAATTTAACTCATTCATAGTAAATGTCTCAAACAGAAGACATACGAAATGAACGCTTTTCATTAAACGAATTAATTTGTTTTATTAATGCATGTTATCTATATAAAAGTATGGTTTCATGTTTTCGTATATGAAAAAAAAAAA
>JAPDSC010123702.1:0-22720 GCA_026290005.1 Latrodectus geometricus | reverse complement strand
TAATATTCTATCTGAAATATAATGTGAATCAAAAATGTCTATTTTTTTAAATAAACTATAATGAATCAAATACTATCACATTTTATTCCAAAAAATACCACATAGATTAAAAAATACGTATAATAAATAATGCTTATTTTTGCAAATTTCGAAACTTTTATCGTGAATATATAGTTTACTTTTAACTTTATTTTACATACATAATTTCGTTGTTTTATTTCTTCAACCAGCAGAATAAATATATTTGCAACAATTCTTTTAAAATCCAAACAGTTGAAATTTGTCTCTAAAATTTTACATGTTTTAATTTTTATACCTCAACTAGATTAATAATTTGCTAATAATTATACAAAAATTAAAACTTTAGATTAAACATTTTATTGGATGAATTGTTATTAGACAACAGAGTTTAATTTCCTTTATACTATACTATTATTTAAAAAGGAATATATAGCTTTTGAATTTTTTAATAAAAAAAATAAAATTTCAAAACTATCTACGAATTAAAAGCAATTAATAAATATACTAAAATATTTTTTTAAATGAAGCAAATATATTGTAAGAAATTTTCAAAGCATTATTTTTGTATTCCTTTCTCTATTTGCAACAAACTTATATAAAGAATATAAAAAATTATGTATTTAATAAACATTTTTTAACTGTTTCATAAGCGCAATATTCTAACATAAAATACAATATAACTTTTATTATAGCTTTGTTATTTAAATAAAAAAAAATGGTAAATTACAAAATATTCGTTTTAACTTAAAAATCAGCAATTGGAATTTCAAGAAAGTATAACTCCCTGCATCTTTTCTTGTCTGGTGAACCCCCTAAAACAGCAACCATTAAAATATTCAAATATTTCTCGAGTGAACAGAGTAAAAACAAAAATAATCTCCTTCAAGCACGAGGAAAGTGGATGGTAAATCTTCTTGAAAGCCTGTTAGATGCCAAAGTAGATTGCCACCTTTTAAGAGAAAGCGATCATCGTCGATGTGACCACATAACTTAACTAAGTGAGTATGCTTCTCAACAGTCGGGTTGCTTCCTTATTTATTTCTACAATTACAAGTGAAAGTACTTCTAAAGAGTTTGTTTCTTTTAATCCAGTGTATCAAAGTCAACGATTTTAATTCACGTATCCATGGAAACGGACTGTTTAGGAATTAAAAATAATAAGCTCTGACGTGTGATATGCACTAATATGTCATGTGATCGGAGAAGAGTGATTTTGGCACTAAGATTTTAATGGAAAGAAAAGAAGCTGTTTAAAAAAACAAAATGAAATAATTATATTTCTTCTATCGTGCTTATTTTTATATTTTATATTAATTTAAAACAAATATAGAACATTTGCTATAATATAGTTCAAATAATATATTTTAATTAAGTATTTATTTTTATGATAATTAATTCAGTAAGATACCTTTATAGTATGAATTAACTCTATTTGTGTGAATACTTTGTATATCATGATTTTTAAATTTTTTTCTTTTAATTACTGATAAAATATTTTTAAGGATATTAAATCCAATGATTTATAATACATAAGAAAAATTGCTTTATCAATTTGTATATAATTAATGTATTTTCACTTTTTCAATGCAATTTTTTTAAGTAATACTTAAATAATTATGATTATTAATAATATACAAATTAATAATTATATAAAAATGATAATTAACTACATACAAATTTATAAAACAATTTTTAAGTATTATAAATCATTGGATTTAATGTCCTTGAAAATTATTTTAAGGACATTAAATTATTTTATTACATTAATTTTTTTATGACATTAAGGACATTAATAAGTTTTACTTAAGAAAATTGTATTGGAAAAGATAAAATAAATTGTTTAAGTAAAATTTAAATAATAAAAATAAACAATTTTTCTTAAGAAAACTTTATTTTTATTAATTATTTCTTTATTACTTAAGAACAATTTTCTTCAGTATTAATTAAGCTTTTTAGTTAAGCTATTTAAATTAATTAATTATGACGTACTAATTAATACAATTGTTTAGGTATTATTTAAGGAGGTTGTTTTATAAATTTGTATATTATTATCAGTTATTATTTGCAGCTTAAACTGTTGTAAATATTTAATACAATAACATTACTTAATTAACAACATTACATAAATTTTGCTTAATATAAATATAAGTAACGATAAATAAGAGTTAAAAAATTTCCTTATAATTTAATTGCATAATAATTTTGTAATACACAATATAATAAAAAGATGATTTTCTTATTCATTTTCTAAATAAATAAAATTACGTTTGGCTGTTATTAATAAAATGAGTACATATGCATTTGCCATAGGTTTAGAAATCCTTACAACATTATAGAGCAATATTGTTGAAAAACCTCTGAAAATAAGTAAATAAATCTGTTAGTTTGATATTTAGAAGACTTGTTAATTAGTATTTGACTTGTTATTTGATGTTTAAGACTTCTTGATAAAATATTAACAGACTTTACTGCCTTAAACATCCTCCTAAAATTCTGTCAAATATACTTTACAGTGACTTATTTATATTCAATTTACCATTGAGTTGTATAAAATTGACTTCTTTACTTTAGGAATGGAAAGTAAGATGGAAAAGAAGCAGGATATGATATTCAATAGTTTATAAATCGGTGGCATAGAATTTCACTTTGTAAGAATACAGATTTATAATACTGTATTCAATAAAATAATATTACATTGGCTATAGAATATTAATTTAATATATTATATTTTAGAAATTAATACATCAATTCAATACACAAATCTTACATTAATTTTAAGCGTCTTGAAATAATTGTATTATGTTGATATAAAACTTTAGTCGAGACTGTTGCTTAGAAAGCAATTATTAAACAGTATTCTGAGATGGATATTTATCTTCTTTTAAGAAAAAAAATTGAAATGAAATAAATATTATGACTCTACCAAGAGAAGAAAGATCTTAACAACTAGAAGTTTCTCCCTCTGTGCTCATTAAATCCAAAAGAACTTTCATTTCTCTCTAATAATCAATCCAACTTCTAAAAGTATATCGACTCAAATTTTTTATATATAATTGAATCTTAATATATATAGAAAGAGAAGAGAAGAATTTACGGATTTACGTTATTTTGAAAATCAAAATACTTACTCAGTTTTTATTAAAATTGAATTTATAATATTAAATTTAACTTTTAGTGCCTAAATATAACTAATTGTGTTCTTTAATCTGTTTTCAGATATTGGAATGAAAAAGTGTGTAATTGTGTTGTAATTGTAAATGAGTATAATAATTTTCATGTAAATTTTTAATAATTTACTTGTAATTAATTTTCAGTTATTTTTTAATTGTACTTCATTGAAATGCATATTAATTATGATAAAATTGGAATGTACATACTTTAATCTGTTTTCAGATCTAGGAATGAAAAAATATGTCATTGTGTTATAATTGTAAATAAGTAAAATAATTTTTATGTAAGTTTTTAATAATTTACTTGTAATTAATTTTCAGTTATTTTTGAAGTATACTTGTTTTAAATGCATAGTAATTATGATTAAATTGGAATGTACATACTTTAATCTGTTTTCAGATATAGGAATGGAAAAAATGTATAATTGTGTTATAATTGTAAATGAGTAAAATAATTTTCATGTAAATTTTTAATAATTAAATAGTAATTAGTTTTCAGTTATTTTTGAAATGTACTTGTTTGAAATACATAGTGATTATGATTAAAATGGAATATTATATAATATAACACACTATAACATATATTAATATAATATAACACACTATAATATATATTATTATATAATATAACACACTAGTAAAGTTAAAGTTATAAAAAAATATTCTCGTTGAAGAATGTGGTCAATACAATACAAGCTATATTATCCAAGTAATTAGTAGAAATTGCATTCATCACATTATTATCAATTTCTGTTATTTGACATTTTTCCCTAATTTGATAGGTAAAAAATTATATATGTATAATATAAGATTATATAATATTTAATATCATGTAAAACTAAGATAAAATTTCAAAAAATGTTTTAGTTGTAAATGATTTAGATGATTTAAGTGAATTACAATATGACATGAATGTTAATTAGGTTCAAAAATTCACTATAGTAAACAAATGTTTTTTTAATTTTGGATATGTTAAGATATCCCATAAAAAATTATTTTTTCTAATGTCGGGCGGTGGGTGATTATCCCTTCCCCACAACAAGGCCGGAAACTGCTTGTCATTTATCGTTACCCGGTGAGCATCTGTGCAGCAAGTCATATAGGCAATTACCAATACCTACGTCACATCACCACAACCAGTTTATAGGGGGGTTAGGAGCATTTATTCATCGTTAGAGAAGAAAGGAAAAGGAAACACAAAGAGAGAAAGGAACATCCAGGCCCGAACTGGGATTTGAACTTAGGACCAACAGCCTAGGTGTCAAGATTGCTAACCACACAGCCATCAGCCATCTATACCATAAAAATACCAGAAAATAATTTCATAAAAATGTAATAAATAGTATTAAATGATCCAAAAGTATAACTGTTGAAAGTGTAAGATGTGATTACAAATAAGAAGCATCAATGAATAAATATAACAGGTTTAAATATTTGAAAGAAAGTGTATCACTATCATAGAAATGTCTGTCACTTGGTACAATCCAATTTAAAAATGTCATGCTATTTGTATGATTCTGAAGAATGTTCGCTATTCTTAGTGGTATTTAGTAAATCTCAGCCCTAACAATGCTAGTTCCTGTCTATGAATTTGAAATATATTCGATAACAATTGATAAAACAACTTCCTATCATTTCATTAAACAAATATTTTCAGTGCTGTATCAATCAAATAAACATATCAGTATGTTTAAAATAAATATTATGTAATGTATTCAAAATAGGAAAATATGTAGCATTGCATCGATTTACTTACATTTTCTAAAAGCGAATGATTCATTTTATTACCGATCCCATCCTGTTGTAAATAATACAACAAAGTACTTTTTGAAAGAACAATAGACGTATATACTTCATTCAAAAAAGTAATGATATTTAAATTCAAGATTAATTTAAATGTCATCTATATGGTTTTAATATTTTTATGATACTGTGTCATAAAAGGATACTAATAAAGTTTTAAAATTTAGATTAAATCATTTTAGAATAACATTTAAAGTTTATGATTTAAATCTTCCTCTTCTTCTTGATTGCCTTACAACCTGGGATGCGGTTTAGCCGTCAGCAAAATCTTTTTCCAGATGGCTCTTCCTCTAGGCTTTCTCTTCCTGTTGGTTATCTTCAAAAATTTTAGGTCACTCAGCAGATCATACAATCATCTTCTTTTTAGTCTTCCCTTTGGTCTATTGCACATTGTCTTTCAGTATAATAATTTTCCCACACATTATCAGTTTGTCTCTCGTTTGAGAATTAAATATATTAATGAATATGTTAATTTTCGCATTGCTTAATTGTTCTTGACTGCAGCATTTATGTCCTATTACAAATGTGTCCCTTCAAGTTAGTAAGAAGGTATAAATGCTGAAAATTTCTCATATATTTTCATTTTTTAATTTAATTAATACTGCTCTTTTCGCTTTATATTTTTCATAATAATTATTTAATAACAAAAATTTATATAATTACCGACACAGGAAAATATATTTAACCTGTATTGTTATTTATTTTGATTTATGATTAATATATTTAAACTATAATGGTCTTTTTATTTTATAATTTACATAATTCAAATATTAACATATACATTTATTTAATTTTCAACTGAATTGACCAAATTTATGTTTTTACAAATAAAAACACTTTTAGGTGAAAGCTCTTCAATTAAATTTGAGATAGAATTGTCCAATAAACTTTTATGGATTAGAATGCCCTGTTACTAGGAGTTTCTCCTTTTTACTCAACAAAATGATGATGATGACGCCTTCATTTACTGCTGTATCCAGTGGGCGTATCATCGTGACCTTGAAAATGGTCTTCACAATTCAAAAGCGGGTATAAAGCAGAAGATCCACAAGACTTGGTCTGACACACCCAGGGATATCATTTGAAATGGAAAACATTGCGACCATGACATATTTTACGAGCTCCAGCCGACATTAGAAAACACAACGGATCTCGGTTGCATCGGTATTCGAACTCACTACCTTCCGAAGAAGAGAATATCACTCCAACCAATAAAGTCATCTCAGCCAGATTAAAAGTATACTTTGCATAATTTAATCAAGTATTTAAATAATAAAATATTAAAATTTTAAATAAATGTGATTATGTGCTAAAGATTTTATTATATTTTGGAAAATTTTGGATAAATTATTAATTGTGAAATTTGGCATAATAAAAATTTAGTTTGCTAAATAGTAGTAATTTTAATTCTAGATGTTATCTTTCAATTAAAATCAATAATTTTTTTATTAAAAATACAGTGATTAAATGGTTTTAAAAATAAAATATAGTAGAAACGTGATAAAATAGATAAATTTATTTTATGACATTGCCTTCTCTCATAAAACGAAAATTGTATTTTCAAGATTACATAGATTTGCGTCAATTTCAGACATTTTAGTTTAATCAAATCTGGAGTTTTTGCTGTAAGAATAAAAGATATTCAAAGCCCCTATGGATCAGTCTGAAATATAATTCAGCATATATGGTATACTCTTCTGAAATACTTAATAGAGTATCATTAACATACAGCAACAATAGCAATAGGCAGCCATACTTCAATATCATATTGATATTATTCTACTCAGCATGTGTAAATATTGTAAGTGCTACACAGTAGCCAGAAATGATCATATATTCTTTACTAATATCCGATTTACATTTGCCAGTCACTATCATATGTGTTGTTCGTTTGTCCAATTTTTTTATTTAAAATTAATTAAGACTTTTTTATAATTAAAATATATAGGTTTTACATGTATCATTTTTCTTATGCTCTTACTTTTCAGGGATTTTTTTCTAATCATTTGCACCAATTTAGAATACTTTTGCACGATGTTCTATTAGAAAAACCACCACGTCTTTAATTTCGCTCATTAGTTTGTAATAGTGAATTAAAACAAATTTAAATAAAGCACAAATTAAATACAGCTTAATTCTTATAACATTTTTAGCATTATATTCTGATACATTTCTTGCTTTAAATATTTTTATACCACACTTTTCAAGTTTGCGATAAAAAAATTTACATAACATAACAAAATTTGTGAATCCATAATTAAGTTTCAAACAACGTTGATAAGGTATAAACTTTTTACCTAAGGCCATTATCAGAAAAAAAAAGAAAAGTTGTGGTATCTTAATTTTGAAGTTAACAAGACTTTTCTCTTTTAAAATACACGGAAATTCACCGCATATTTTCAACACGTAATTAAAGAAAAGCTTTTCACCGAGGTGAATAAGAGAAAAAAACTGCATACTATTATGCAGTTTTTCTTCAAAGAAATATCCTTTAGCTACCAGTTTAGGAACGCGTAAGTTTATTTTCCATGTCAGTAATACCGGATACTTTTTTTCTTTGTTATATTTTTACCCTGTTATAGAGCAGTCGTGATCCTAAATTACTTTTCGAAGTCTGCTTTTTGTAGGGTGAACTCATCATAAATTCTAAAGTAAATTCCTACGTTGAAAAATGAACGAAGAAATAAGCAAGCTTGGCTGATTTTTTATATCAATGTGTAAAATGATCCTTTATGTCTAATAAATTATAATAATTGGTGTAAAAATCACGTGAATTATGAACTGAACATTGATCTATGTTTTAAATAAATTTTCATCTCAGTGTAAATTATCACAGGAATTAAATTTATGCTTAATTGATTGATCCATGAAAAAATAAACTAAAAAAAGCTTTAAATGCTATGTTTTTAATAAAAGATGGAACGAATTTATATATTTTTATTTTTAAATTAAGAACAATCTTTAAGCAAATTTAAGAAACTTGTAAATTTCTCAAATTGTCTTAAGTAATAAGAAAAATTGTTAAAGTAGTATAAAAAAAACTACTAAGAAAGAAATATATGTAATATTTTGAAATTAGAAACTATGAAATGTAAGAAAGTCAAATTTGTGTTGAGCGGAAATTAAATATTACGATAGTTTCACCAAAAATTATGTTTACTTAGATTTAAAAAGACATTTGTATATTTTTAAAACATTATAAAACTAAACATACTGAATTACTTTTTTTTCTTATTTTTTATATGTTAATTTATTATAAAGTGCAAAAAAGCTTTTGCAGTTGGTAATAAAATGTATTTTTCGTTGAAATTGCATTCCCAATTAAAAATTATAGCAATCTTCATCAGGCTAATTTGATTTTGGATTTGTTGCTATGGAAACTTTGAACTCTCAAATCGATGCAAGACTTTGTTTTATAGCATCATTTGTTAATATTTTTCAGAAATCTTAACTAAAATTTCTGGAAAAATACAGAAAAGTATACTCAGATTCTAGGAGAATATGGGTTTTGGTTATCAGAGTTTCTTCAGTGTATTGTTCTTATTCTTCAAGGATACCTGTACTGTAAGATGATAGCCGCTCAACCATTGTCAGAAAAGATATCACATGAAAATGTATCATCGGGCAGGTTGAGTTTATTCCTATAATTACTAAAATACACAAATGTTTCCTTTAAGTGGTCACCTTTCCGATACTTTACATATTTATCGTACTGACATATTTATCTGATTTAAAGGCTAATTTTGTTCCATTTTCCATCAAAAATGACCCAAGATTTTAAAATACACTATATATTTCTATTACAGACATTTCTTAAGAATTTGTTGTGATTTTTTATTCAGAAGAGATGGAAATTCCTAGAAATAATTAAATGTTTTTAATTTAATAATGGGATTATAATTTCCTGGCGATATCCAACACTAATTTTTAATTTTTTTCGAATTAAAAGTTTTTCTTATGTGAAAGGTTGAAGTAAATTCACGTATAGATGAATAATACTTCAACTAATCTAATGTCTCGTATAAGAACGAACGAGCATAAAATGTAAAGGTGAATGTTTCTTGAATTTAAAGTTGAAGTTTATATATTATTTGTGAAATTAAGAATTTTACATTAGGCTGCATAGTTAAAAAAGGCTATTGAGTCTGTTAACTGAAGAAGGAAATACAATTAAAATATTGTTATCTTACTAAATTTACGATGAGAAATTAAACTTGCTTTATTCTGAGAACTAAGCAATCATTGCAAACTGTTCAATAATTGGAAAATAAAGTCTAGAGATATTTTACTAAGGATCATAACATCGCTAAAGGAAAATAATTTTGCTTATTGCGTTATCTAATTACACTTTTAATACATTTGTTAACATTTATCAATATAAAAGGTCTCCATCAAGTTAAATATTCATTATTTTATGGTGTATGTTCGATTAAAAATATGAGAAATAAATTACTTATTGTTCATTATTAATAGTGTGACTCATAGATTTCATTAAACCTTTACGAAACATAACAATTTAATTATATGAAACAAAACAATTTAATTATAAGTATTCAAATCTTGAAGACAATACGACAAATCGATAAAGTACATTGAAAATATTTCCTTCGTTAAATTGAACTACTTATTATGTGTATTTATATTAAATCTTTAAAATAGATAAGCATTTTGGGAAATATAAAGGAATCGTTCATAATTGATGACATTTAAATATTTAATTATGTTCTTAGTGATAATTTTATTCTTAGTGATAAATACTTTCATTTTATAGTTTCATTTATTCATTTTCTATTTATAAAGGGTAAGGTAATTTCCGTAAAAGATTTTAATTTTTAGCGTTCGCTTAATTAATTGTCTTAATTATATGAATATTATATATTTTATTAAAAAATGTTTTTACTAATTATTTTTAAATAGAAAAGAATAAAATCCATGTGTAATTATAAAATTAGATTATTTGTGACTATACTTAAGGATTTCTTGCTAACAATTTTACTAAAGCTTTTCGAATTGAAAAATCGAATATTTTAAAACTCTCTTTTAACACCTTAGTTAACATAAAATTAGGTTATAAAAGGTCTTATTTTTGTTTGTTTATCAAAGTTTAGATAAAAAATAAAAAGTATTATTCCTTCACACGAAGAATAAACTAAGCCAACTACACTAGGTACAAAAACTGAATCTTTTACAAGAAAGATATCTGAAGACATCAAAAAAGATTAAATTAATCGGAATTAAATTTTTTTTGTATTATTTCTATTTAGGGTTTACAAAATTTTCTGTAAAAACGGATGAAATGGATTCAACTGGATTTTTAAAGATTCTCCCTATCATATAAGAATGTATACACTTAATTATCATTATATAATATAACTATTATTGTTACTATATCTAATATAACTAATATTCTATAACCGGAAGACATTTACCACTTATTACTTTACCTGAAAAACAATGGAAAAGTTACAAATAAAGCACGTGATTATAACATTTAAAAATCTGAAACACATTATTTTCAAATATTCTAAAACTCGATAAATGTTATTCACAAAACTATTCAACGTTAATTCATGTGTGACTTAAAACCACAAATTATAAATTTTTTTTTCAAATTAAGCTGCATTCTGTTTCAAGGAACATTTCTTTACGTGAATACAATCCCTGTCAGATCAGAACAGGGCAAATTAAAACTGAACAATATAATCTCACATTTAATTTCCTAATATTCTTGTGCTTGTTGTTGTTTCTGATAACACTTGGCAACGCCAAGCCCGACTGTCAGATACTAAGCGAATGAAGTCAGAGAAAAAAGTCTCTTTTGTTTTTGAATAGAGCACCTTCATACGAAGGTGGAAATACGACTTTTGGCTCATAGATGGCAGCACCATATGAATCTTCCAAATTAGAGATTGAAACCAGTGAAGACCCAAAGCCTGGCTCCAACCACCCCCAGAAATTAATTTGTAATGGGAATATGGAGGACATTGCTACCCGACATATTTTACATGCCCCAGTCTCCATTAGTGAACACGATGGATCTTCGGCTAAGCTGGGATTCGAACTCACTACCTTTTGGTAACTGGAACGACGCCCTAACCAACCAGGCCTCCACGGCCTTTTAGTGTTTAGTATTCATGTTATAGGGAGATTTAAAATAATTGCATTTAATATCTTGGAGTAATTTTCAGGAAAAAAAGAAATATTTCATGCCAGATAGTAATTTTAAATATATTCTCCCTTTTGATGTGTGCCCCGGTATAGTTCTCTGTAAAAACTTGAGCTCTATACCAGTTAGATACTAGTTAGGAATCTTCTTAACTTATAAGCAGCTTCAAACAGAAGACTCCCCACAATGCTTGATCAGCTACACCGAAAAGAACTATTTCACTTTGAGGACATAGCAACCATGACCTATTTAACATGCTCCAGGCACCTTTAATGAATACGACAGATTATTTTTTCGGTTAAGTCTGAATTAGAATACGGTTAAGTCTGAAAAGTTTTTTCGGTTAAGTCTGAAAAAAATAAATGACGACACACATAAGACGATCTAACCTAAGAAGACGGTCTTCCCTTCTGAATTGGAAATATAGCTTTAAATAGAAAATTTTGTTCTAACTATAATATGTTTCCTTAAACTATTAATCACGAATTTATAAAATGCTATGTACAGCATTTGATATTATACATATTTAAGAGAAGAAAAAAAATATATTTTATGAAACTCAGTAATATTTAATCAACATTTTCTTTATTCAAAACAAACAATAAAAACGTTTTTTAAGTAAAAAGATTTTTGTAAACTATAAAATAAAACAGCGCAAAACTAAAAGTGTCATATAACGGGCTGAAAAAAACTCGTTTGCGCAAAGAATTTTCATCTCTTCTTGAATTTGATTAAAACCTTCTCTATAAATACAAATCCAGTATTCATAAAACGTTCTTTTCCTCGGCGGACTCCTTTTTCTTCTTGTCCATTACTCTCTAGTGGTAGCGGGGGGGGGATAGCACAATGGCTTCCAATATGAAAAGAGCTCCATGTCCCATTGTGGCGTTTCACACTAACAATGAAGGAGTTGTTCGTGATATATTGCCGCGTTTTCTCTTGCAGTTTCGAATGCCCTATCAGAGTGTTTTTCGATTGTGAAACTTTCGTGAAAATGTGCAATACATCTGAATTGCAGATAATGCTTTTCTATTATCAAAGAAAGTTCCATTCTGAGAGGGTTTTAAAACCAGGTACATTTTTAAAATATTGATTTTGTAACATACATTCAAACTTAAAAGCATTAGATTTAAAGCGCTTCTTTTTTTTTCTCTCTGAATTTTCCTAAAAGCGGGGTTTGAAATTTTATCATAAAATAAAATGTAGCGCAGGGGAGGAAAATGGGTTGTGTGTGTTTTTCAGAAATTCAATCCTTTAGGATAAAATATTCGTAAATATTGGAAAGTCAATACCCGTTTGTTTCTGCTGAGAAAAGTTTACTCTTAATATTAAATTTTTTAAACTTATTTTATTGCTTGATGTTGTTATGCATATTAAACTTCTGCGATAGGTCTTGAATGAAAAATAAATAAAAACAACCATAAAATTATTGCCACTGGTAAGGATACTAAGGAATAATAATATTCTCCGATTGGTAAGGGTAAAAATACAAACAGGGCATATTTATTGAGAAATAAATGAAAAATTAGTAATATATTTAATATAAATTTTACTGTAAATAATATGTATTAGAAAACCAAAAAAATATAAAATCTGGTTGTATCATATTTCTAATAATTTAAAAATTATCATTTAATTTTCCGTTAAACAATTACTTCATTAAAATCTTATTACTCATATTTCTAAACGAAGGAAACTATAATTGTAAAAACTTTATGTTGTTGTTTTTATTTTTTATTCTTTGTTGTTATAAAAACATAAAAAAATGAAAGAAAATATGATATCGATATTCAAATATTTTTCTAATTTGTTAAGTTAATTTGGATTTTTATATGTCATTCAAAAGTATTAATAATAGCTTTCTTATAAATAAATTGTTTTCGTGTTATGTTATGAATATATATTGCTTAATTCTTAAAAATTTCAGATTTAGTAATTGAAATTAATTGATGCCATATTTAGATTTAAAAAATCACAAATTTAGTATTGTTAGAGTTGAACGTTTCAAATTTTTAGGGAAAATGTTTGTTTAGGAAATGCTTAGTAAAGAAATTATCTAAATAATTCATAACTTTTATTAATTTTCAATAAGAAATATGAAATTTACTATTTAAATTTGGGATCTTTAAATATGCTGTTTAAAACGAAATTCGTATTATATATAGTAGCAAGTTTGATAAAGATAAGTTTTCTTTATATAAAGTAACATAAAAATACTTTCTGAAACAGTCATTTATATAAGTAATGTTAATAACAAATAGAGATAACTGTGACTTTTCTTGTTCCTCTCTTTAGATTTTCAATAAATTAAGACAAAAATAATGGAATCTATAAGCAAAGAGAAAATAAATTAAACTGCGCTTTTGTGAAAAAAAGCACAAAGCCCTGTTTTTTCCTTCTATTATAACTTTCTTGCATGCTTTCTAAAGGCACTGCCATTTTTTTATATTTTTTTCGTAATTGCGTTTGCCCTCAGTTAATGAATACTTTGATTTTTCTTAAAAGTGTAACTGAATAAAGGAATACGAAATCAAGAAAATATATTCAAACATTTTTTCTACGTAGAATTAAAAAACAAAGGAATATTTTTTCGTTAATATTTTGAATTAATTTGAAAAAATGATGCTCTATGTTGTTGGATGAAATTATTTTTTAGAATGTGGCTTTAATTAATTGCTTTCAATTATTTGTTTTAATTTATTGCTCGATGTTATTACTTAACAATTACTTCGAACTTAATTGCTATTACTTTTAAGCAATTTAGAGAATCTCAAGATAATTAAAAAATTCAAAATAAAGAGTTTTATAAAAATATGTTTAAAGGATTTTGCTCTTGTAAAATTTATCTTAATAACAAATTCAAAATAAAACAATAATGATAATTATCAAATTCAAAAATAGTTTAATAAAAATTTACTTAAAGTTTGTTGCTCTTATTATCTTAATTATTTTCTTTAGCTGTATTTCAATTAAAACGTATTCAGTCTGATTCAGGATTTAAAACTGCTTTTTGGGAAAATGCTGTGGAATAAATGTTGCATTGTTTGTTCTTTCAGTTAAAATCTTAGTTTGGAAAAATAACTTTTCAAATGAAGAAACTTTGCTCAGCAATTTACTTATCGCAAGGTTTAAATTGGCAACGCAACCAAATCAGTTTCGGCAGAGTTAGATTTTGATCTTGAAATGCACTGGTTCTTTAGATAAAAAAAAAGAACAGCGAGGGGAAAGTTGTAAGCTGATACCACTCATAGGGGTGGTCGCGCATTCTTTCAAGTAGAAAGAAAACTATTTCCCCTTTTCCGGGGTCGTCTGGGGAAACATGTGAGAAATTCCAAAAGGAACAGGTGCAAAACACTGTCATGACGCTAGTATGCAATTCTCCGTAGGACTCTCGAAATCTTAAAATAAAGCTTTTCTCTCTTTCGGTTGTTATTTGTATTTGCTTTTTTTCTATTGTGGAAGCAAATGACTGAAGTGAAATTGAAATTTATTCAAGCAGTTAATTATTGAGAGAGAAAAAAAAAAATCAAACGATTCTTTTACACTGAGGAAATTTCATTGCTTTTTTTTTCTTTTTAACAAAGTTAACGAAAGATTGTTTTAGACCTACAACTGGAAACGAAATAAATTTGAGTCCCTAACTTCAACTCACTATTCAACTAATTTACATTTTTTTAAAATATGTACATAAAAATATTATATCAATAGATTGAAGTTACAGTTACAAGCTATCTTGATTATTTAGAAATAAAAATAAAAATTTTATAACAAATTCTAATTAATCAATTGAAACAATCAATATACTATTTTTATGCAATGTAGAATGTCTTTAAAAATATTATATTGATTATTCGCAACAATGATTCTACTCTATATTGATTCTTTAAAAATGCAAAACAATAATTTAAAAAAACTGAAATAATATGATTAAATTCGAATTAATCTTTTTGTTTTAAAAGTCAAGTAGGTAATGGTCAATCTTTATAGAAAAATAAAATTTTCGAAATCAATTAAATTTCAGGCTATACTATTAAATGATCCTGCAATTTTTTAACCAAAATTTTATGTGATTGTAACAATATGAAGTATAACGACATTTCATTTTTGACTGATATATAAACCAAATAATCTTGCCTCTCTTTTCTAATTGATTTAACGGATTCTCCTTACCATAAATCATCAGATTGGATAACAATAAATTGTAATATTTTAATTATAGGTTGAAATTCAAATTTCTATATAATAAATCCAAATTTAAGTTACATGTTTCTTATTTGCTGCTTTTAATACTTTAGTTTTGTAAAATGCATGAAATAAAAATTATCATCTTACAATTATTTCAAAATTTTTAAATGTTTCAAATTTTTAATTTAAAGCAACAATTATAGCTATTTATTTAATAATTATTATCCTAAAATTCAATTGTTTATCCTTATTGTCTTATATCTTCTTTTGATAAGAACACATTAGAACATTTTCCTTTTATGTAGTTGCATTTTCACTTCACATAAAACAGCATAATTTGAGAATGATGTTATCTCACAAACAACAGCTGATCTTCTAATAAAGAAGTTATCGTTATTGTAATCTTAAAATAAAGGACTAAACTTTTGACACAGTCTAAAACCATCCTGATAAGAAAGTCTTATTATGTTAATGTTTCATGTAGTATGTAGTTTTTTCCTTTGGAGATGTGAAATTTTAAATAGGATGGAAAAAACTTAAATAGGGATCACACTTGACCAAGACTCGGAATTACGAAGCGATTGAATGTGATTCGCGATTTAGATAGAAGAAAAACGCAGATAGAAAATTATTTTTATATAATTAAATTTAACTTTAATAATTCTCCTATAATGACATGCATTTCATTTTGTTTTAAACAAGTCAGACTTAATATACAAAAGTTATAGTAGAAAACTCATCGTAATAATCCAATCTAACTTTAATAGTCCTTTTATAAAAACATGTATTTCATATATTTTCAGAAGGTTATTTCATTTGGTTTTGGGCCATTCTGACTTAATATCCAAGAATTATCTTAACTTATAATTACCCTTCACCTATCTGACTTTTATATTATGTATAAAAGTAAAATTATATTATTCGTTTTTTGTTCAAGAGTCTGGGAAATGTTAAAAATACAGTATTTTGACGGCTTTTTACAAATAATTGATAATTTTACTATGCAGAATAATTTCATGAAATGTCTCAACGAATAAAAGGTGACACAGTTTAAAAATTGTTGTGTGCAACAATATATTGTGACACAATTTAGAAATTATTGTGTGCAACAACATACACACAGTTTAAAAATATTTTTGTTAAGGTGTGATCAACAATCCCACATCAGAAATTTTGGTACTTATTAATTATTTTCACTAATGACTATTTATATATTCATAGGTTGTAGAACACAAAAACATTTTGATGATGCAAATGTTGAAGAAAATAAACGTAGCCATGGATTTATCTTTAAACATAAAAATAAAATTGATTTTAGTTAAACTGCTTGCGTACAGAAAGAACATGAAATTTCTCTAATAGATTAGTTGTTCTATAATCAAATTTATTTAAAATTGTTCAATATTTTTGTATGATTTGTTAAACCTCGTTGTTCTTAATTTAAATAAAAAGAAAATTTTGAAAATTCGAACATTTTACTAATAATAAAATGGTAAAGTTTTTTCTTTGATACAATTTTGAAATCAATATTCATAATTTAATAACTTTAAATAAAACCTAAGCCTGTTGGAAACTGCTCAAAATTTTTAATAACATCATTTTCAAATATTTGTTTTTTTTTTTTTTTTTTTTTTTTTTTTTTGCAGAAGTTTTTATAAATACTCAAAAAATGCAAATGTCAGAAGGATTTTGAGTAAAT
Source organism: Latrodectus geometricus (assembly GCA_026290005.1). NCBI lineage: Eukaryota > Metazoa > Arthropoda > Arachnida > Araneae > Theridiidae > Latrodectus > Latrodectus geometricus. Next base: position 5,676 of record JAPDSC010123702.1, on the reverse strand, counting down.
TGAACCCATTTTTGACTGTCTAAAAAATAGAAAAGAAATTTTTTAATGTTCTATTATTAATTACATTTGTAATCTGGTATCACAAAAAACTTTATTTCTTGTAAAATGTCTATTTCTGTTCTCTCTCTTTCTCTCTTTTTAATTTTTAACTTTTAGTAAAGGTTATTCTAAAAAACCAATGATTTAAATTTTTTCTATTAATTTGCTATGATCTATTCATCATTATATTCATCATTTATAATTCCTCTTCACAAAAAGATGATTACAAGCATAATTCAGAAAGCAAGTACATGAAAATAACCAATATCCAAATACTTATAGTTCATTAAGTACGTCAAAATTACTTTTAATTCTTATAGAAAATTGCCATAAGTTTTTTTAAACATTATACTTACTATATCTTAATTTACGTGTTATTACAAATGACTGCTTTAGTTATATAATACTCAATGCAACATTTGTTGTGAGACAATTTTCAAAATAAAAGAGCTCATATGAAACATTTTCATATTAACAGCAATTAATAAAATAGTTAATTAATCTATAACCAGTGATATTTTTTAGAATGTTAGAAAAGAAAATTATGTAACCACTTTAATCGATTTTAAAAACACAAAAAAATTTAAAATTATAAAATGCCTTTATTGTTGACATTTTTTTCAGAAATAATAATATTAAATTATTCTACATATTTTTTATGAATATGCTTTTAATTTATTAAAAACCTAAATCCAATTATAAACCATCAGCAATAGTGTAAGACATTTCTTTATATACAATGCCTCGAATAACTTCCATTGTTTCTTGTCTTGAATTAACATAAGAATATAATAAAAACTTGTAATTTTTGCTCTTTGTTGTTGTTTTTATATTTCTTAAAAATAATGCACATATGCTTTAATAAGCAAATTAGAAACCAATAATATTTGTTAAAAATTATATAAGATAAATATGAACTGATTTAAAGTACTTAAAGGTCATGCAAAAAAATATAATATATTTTTATCAAGTTTTATTGTATAAATATATCGGCCGAAAATGGAAAAAAAAGAATTTTTGATAACCTGTTTTTAACCTTAAACATAAAGAATAAATTCCAAAGGAAAACATGCATTCAATATATTATTTGGAAATGTTTCATTTATAAATTTATAGATTATTTTAATACGTTACCCAATGAATACATTTTAATGAAAGATTAAATGTAAAAAAACTGATAGTATCCTTATCATACAAAATATTCCAAAAAAAAAGTGATTGTTCAGTTGAAAAACACATTTCTCAAATACCCCAAACAATAGGTAACTGCTTAAAGTTAAAAACTAAGAATTTTAAAACTGTTGAATCAAAATCTAGTTTTAAAATCTATAAAGTATTTTAGGGAAAAGCTATTGAAGTTTTGTGAAGTTCAATTATAAAAATTTTGATGATTCACATTTCACAAAAAACCGTTAATAATGTGTTATGGATAAACAATAGAATGGACGTAATAACCAAAACTCTTATAGTTATAATTTTTGTAAAAACACTTTTTAGTGATGCTGTATGGTTTTATTATTGCTTATGGTTTTATTATTGATGTATGGTTTTATTATTGTACTTATAATTTGAATATACATTTACTTAACAGAATTATTTCTATACATTAAAACTGCAAAGCACTTATTTTTTTTATAATATAAAATGATTTCCAATAGATATTTACACTTAAATTAATGTAAAAAAGCTTTTAAGTAGACAATTTTCTAAAATTTAAAACAAAAATTATTCTGTTTAAACGAATCTTTTCTTCTCACATATTTTAATCTGATTGTGCTATATTTTCCTTCATCCAAGTGAAAACTTTTGATCATTAAATTTAAATATCCCAGCAATCAAGATGCTTAGTACCTTAATGAAGCAATGAGAAAGCAACGAATTATTCACTGTATTTTAAATAATTTATTAGCTGTACTAGAGCTCGTGTACTAGAGCTCATATTCTCAAGCTCATGAATATTCACAATTCCCATATCACGAAATAAATGTCTAATTCAATGCAGGATAATGAGGCTTAAATTTGTGGAAACTATAATTGAATGAGGTAAAAGAAAAATTTACATTACGATGAAAAATTACCTTCTGATTTTGAGGAAAGAAATCATTAAACTACAACCAATGTAAGCATCGATTATAATCAAGATAGATTTTTAAGAAACTTAGTTCTAATTTTATAAAGTGATAAATTTTATTTCCATATGAATAACTAGACGTTTATATTTTTTTAATCAAATTACATCTGAATGTAGCTAGTCTCACAAAATATGCAATTTTCCAAACTCCAACTTTAAAATATGTCTTTGTTTATAAATTTATCTCGAAATAAGCAAAAGTATATGTATAGCTAAGCTTAATAACAATGATTAAATCATTCAATGAATGTGACATGTTCTTTAAAATCATCGGTAGATAAATTCTTAATAGTATCTACTTAGTTATTTATGTGACAAAAAAAGTCTTTTCTTTAATTTTATTTGAATTTCAAGACCCTTTGAATCATCCTGTGTCTAGAATTAATAATTGCAAAATTTCTTATTTAGTAGAGAGCTTTGAACAAATGACATTTCAAAGGTCATTTACTTTATTCAAACTGTAGACTATCTTTATTAGTCATGAAATCAATATATTATCTATGACATTTCAAAAATATAAAATATGCTTTATTTTTATCTTTTAATGCAATGGTTCTAATATTGTTATTTGTATAGGCTTAAGGACAGACAGCAGATTTGTCGACAGTAAGGGAAATATTAAAGATAGTGAAAATTACAAAAATGATAACATAATAAAATTAATGAATTAAACACTAAAATGTTTTTTAATATTTCAGTTATAAGAAAAGTCTGGAATATTCAATATCTAAGTGTGAAGAATCGGCAAAAAAAAGAACGTAAAATAATATATCAATTGCTTTTTATGTACTAGTACATTATCTGATAATAAAAGCGAATCGCTATTATGTCAAAAGGGGAAGATACTTAGTTATTAAAAAATTAATTTGTTGGTAGGCAAAATGAAAATCCTTGAGTCCAATCATTTATTTTGAAAATGAAGTATATTGAAAGGAAGTTGTTAGGTAAATATAATGAATGTTCATTTATCAAAAGTTAATATTCAGTATAGTTATTTCATTATTTAAAAAATAACCATATAAGGTGTATTTAGTTTCAAATCAAGTAGGTAACATTTTACGTGTTTACCGTTATTGTCTTCCTTTCGATGTAATAAATATTATTCCTTATATATTTTCTTAACATTTCACACTGGTCCTCGATAAATAACTTTTAGAAAAATTTTACCCATCTTCAGTTGAAAGCCCATCTATTACCCATCTTCAGTTGAAAGGATGTTCAACATAAAGTAACTTCTTGCTTCTAATCATCAATATACGTTGAAGATTGGAATGTAAGATGATAATGTTCTTGTCTTAATATTTTTTCATGTGTCTTATAACATCTGATGTTGTACTTTCCATTCTTGTTTAATAATCCAAGAAAGGAATACTGAATACCTTAAGAGGACCACTCTTATTCTTTCAATTTATTTCTCAAATGAATATCAGCACAAAAGATCTGCAACTTACTATCCATCTTCAGTTAAAATAATAATCAACATAAGGTAACATCTTGCCTCAACCTAGATTTTGATTGTTAAAATGTATGATGATAATATTCTTGCTATCATTCTCTGTCACATTATCTTATAACATCCGATATTGTATTCTCAACCTTTGTTTAATAACCTAAGAAAGGGATATTGAATACCTTAAAAGAACCACTCTTATTCATTCAATTACTTCTCATGTGAATGTCCTCCTAAATGAGAAACTAAAGTAAATATTTTGCAAAAATTGTGTTCTTATAGTCTATAATAATAAAAAAAAATTCTCTCTTAGAAAAATATCTACCCATCTTCAAAACAGTAAAAAATTATGTTTATTTGTGTAATATTTTTATTGTGTTGTTGTTGCTTATCTCCCTAGTACAGGAAAGCCCACACCAGGTCCAGGACATTTGGCATAGGGTAGTATGCAGCCTCTTTTTTGGAGAGGAACCACAAGGGCAGAAGACTGACTTGACCTCTGAACACACATGCCATAGGTACCCGTTTATAGGGTAGGCAACCATTCATACAAAATTCATACAAGAAAAGGACAAATACAGGATAGAGAGAGAAAGTACACCATGCCCGAACCAAGATTCGAACCCAGGGCCTTCCGATCAGCTGTCAGGCACAGGATGGGCGGCATTTTTATTATTCTCTTGCTATATAATAAATAATCAGAATTTACAATTCTCATGGCTTTTTATAAAAGAAATTTTCTCCTATATTTTGATTTTATATGAAAATATTTATCAAACACTAAAAAATAAGTCATTTTGTAAATATGTTTTTCAGATTAAAATTTTATCCTTTTTTTACTGAAACTTCTTATTTTCTATGCAGAATTTAATATCGAAATAAACAGTTCAATATAAATTTATAAGGATTTTGTGTGAATTTAATTTGTTTTAAAAATACTATTTTTTTGTATCATTCTTTTTACATGTAGAAAACTCCAATTTTCGTAAACTATATAGATTGAAAAATAAATACCTACCAAAGTATAATAAATTTAATTTTCAGTCTATTCTGAAGTGAGGAAAAATAAAATATAAATAAATTTGAGCACTATGCAAGAAATTTTCGTTAAATTTGTATAGTACTCTCTAAAGAATATCATTTTTTGCCTCCGCTTATTTCATTTTACCATAATCTTTACTTTTTTCATACAATAAAAATACTTCAAGAACTCTTTCAAATATGCGTCAAGGCTTCTTTTGATAAAAATTGACTCTATTTCTCATCGATTGTTAAAGAGTAATTTTTTCCAAGTTTTTCATAGAAATGAATTTTTTCTTCTCAAAGAAAAATCATGCTTCAATAAAATTATTTAAAAAATCTTGTATATTATAGAAGTATCTGTAAAAGAAGTTCAAAAATAAGTAATTTAAATTCAATTTACGAAAATCGAGAATAGCCTTTTTTCATTTGATTATATGCAAAATGAAATTTCCATGACTTAAATTATTCAAAAGGTTGGTGGGAAAACGGATAATTTAAAAAAAATCAATGCGTAGGTTTTATTATTTGTGAAATTCAAACTATTTAAAATGCTGATTAGATAACCAGTCAAGAATGGCTTTTTGATCAATAATTTAAGGCCGGAAACCATTTGGGAGCACTTCCGGGATAGGGTATTTCATATTTTCCCGCTTTGCTCTTACTTTCAGTCCATTGTAGGCAGGAATCGTAATGGATCTTAGAATAAGCATAAAAAGGAAAAAAGAGGGTTTCAGTGGAAATCCAAAATGAAAATTTCATTTGACTGCATCATCGGTTTTTCCATTTCCTGTTTTGTCGAACAATTCTTAGTCCCGGGATTTCTTTTTATTTGACACAATTCCCGACAGAATTTTTCCTTCGTTCATTTTTACAAGTATAAAGCTAGACTTGTTTGTGAGTTATGTCGTTCTAAAATGCGTTATTTTTTCTTGAATGATACGTATATGTGTTTAAGACTTATTTAATCAATTAAAACAAATAGGAACCACTAAAATCAATCATATAATTAATATATTATAATAAAACAATCGTA
>JAPDSC010123698.1:0-34394 GCA_026290005.1 Latrodectus geometricus | reverse complement strand
AGGTGCGGCCTAGAGCACGATGTGTTTTGCTGGAACACAAGGTCAACGGGCTTCCCTTTCCACCACAGCATTTAATTTGTTTTTAATTTGTTTGTTGTCAGGTTTGTCCCGCGGGTTAAAAATCCTCTACACTTCCTCTACTCACCGTGATTGGTCACTCCTCCTTTCTAAGAGAGGCGATAAGTTACGTCACACATGTGACGTTTTTCACGCCTGAAATATTGAGATAAGGAAATGCAAATCTGCATTTCTCCTCTCCGGATACGGAGAAATGAAACGCATATTCAAGATTCACCATTAGTGCATTGTGGATGTCGACATTTGCCGGTGTAAGTGAGAAATGAGGATATCTAGCAAATATTTCGGACATACATCAAGCGACTACGTGAATGTTGACATTCACCAGCGAATGTCGACATTCTCCAGATTTCGGACTTTCACGGTAACATATATATACAAATATGAATTCAAATATATCAATGCAACTAACATAAATTTAATAATTTTTATAAGTTGTTAGTTAGAGAAACTTCGGAATGCAAAAATGGTTATTTTAAAAATTCTACCGAAAATGAGGTGCGTTCTCTGATACTTCTACCTATTCTATCTTTTTTTTTTTTTTTTTTTTCCTAATGGTGGACACCCTTGAGCAAGTAAGTACATTAGCCCATTTGCCGCAACAAGGCCGGAAACTGCTACTCATTTTATCGTTACCCGGTGGGCAACTAGGAACCAAGTCATTGAGGTACGAGTAGCATCGCCCACGCCACACCACCACAAACCCGTTCATAGGGCGGACCACATTCATCCATCATCTGAGGGAAGGACAAGAAACACAGAGAGAAAGTACATCCATGCCCGAATCGGGATTCGAATCCAGGTCCTCCCCATCCGTAGTCAGTTACGCTAACTACTAGATAAGTTAGGCGACACCTATTCTATCTAAAATGATAAAAAGATAAATTCTACCTAAAATGAAAAACTGATTCGCCTACTATCAGTTTCTCTGGGTGCAACTATTAAGCTTTGAAAATAAACTAAAAACTTATGTTATATACTTGGTCATAAGATAAATATTTATCTTTTTCGTTTTCATGTAAATAGTTCTTTTTACTTAATTATTTTCTTGCATACCAAGTTATAATTTAGCTTAGTAATCAAAGCATTATAGTTCAATTATATAAGTGAAGGTAATTTATTAATGTTGTTATCAGATTTTAGATGATTTATTTATTCTTTCATGAAAATAATACGAGTGTGTTTAGATAAAGAATACACAAAAATAATCTTAAAATTAATAAAGAATACACAAAAATAATCTTAAAATTAATAAAGAATACACAAAAATAACCAATAATTCGATTTGATATTCTGTTTTCATAAAAAAATAAGCTATATATTGCGAAAAACTTGGCAGAAAATTTGAATAAATTTTATTTTTATTATTTACTTTAAATTTATTAGAGAATTATTGCTGTCTAATTTATAATATGCTTAAAGTACAGGAAAATTTCAAGTTTAAATTTTACTAAACTAAAATAATAGAACAATTAGAGGTTTATTATCTAGAATATTAAATAAGGTTAACGAGCAATTGGAATAAGAAATTATTGATAAAACTACTCTGAATGAATTCTTACATCAGTTATGCGAAAAATCAGAGCTAATTTATGAATTATACTGCAATTTGAAAACTGAAGCAATGATTTAGATCAGCTAGAAGCAGAAATAATTTCGAGTCAGGAAATTAGAGAAATAATATATAATTGTTGCTAAATCAAAAATAAAAACACAATTGAAATCGGAACCAAAATTATTAGAAATAGCTAATGTGTACCTATAACATCATAAAACGAAATTAATGTATAACTACCAAAATCTACTATAGAATCATTTTATGGTAAATTTGTAAGAATTTTGGAGTCAATTTGAAGGATGGATACATATAAATAAGAATTTATCAAATACGGATAAATTTAGCCACTTTAAAATCATTTTTAAAAGGTCGAGCTTTGATATCTATTCAGGGTTTTACTTACAGAAAATAATTATTATACTGTGATAGAGTTACTAAAGAAAAGATATGGGCAAAAAGGTATTGTTAGATCTCATGTAAATGTATTATTTAACATGCGCCCTGTGTAAAATCATGCGGACAGTTAAAGGAATTGCGGTTGCTATGCGACACAAGTTATTTTCAAATTCATTCATTTGAAGCTGCAGGAATACAATTAAATAACTTTCGTTAGCTTGTTATTTCCTATCTTTTTAAAGTTATTGATAGAAAATATAGTTTTAGAATAAATATAGTAAAAATGATGATTGTTAAACTTTTACAATTTTTAAGAAATGAAATAGAGAAGAGAGAGAGAAACTATTTTATTTTGTGATACAAATGAAATGAAAGGCGAGTCGCCCTCAAAGAATACTCGAAAGTTTTCGTAGAGTAAGGTCACAAGTCCTTAGAAACAGGTTTATGGAAAATAAACTTCAAAATGCGCATGCGCTTAAACTTTTGAAAGACTCATTCGGATTCGGGAAACTGAGTCCGAATGTTTCCGACTGTTCGCCTGTATCAAGAGCTCGGCTATTGCTTTTGCCTTCCATCTCCCCGAATGTTGAAAAGATAGGAAAAAAATGAAAAGGCCGGTAATTTTGTTAAAACCATTGATTTGATTCGTTTTCTCACTGCCATATCCTTTGAAATTAATCGTAACTTTTTTAATTTGGAAGAAATTAAATTCAACAAAAAGTTGTTGGAATCTCCCCATTAAATTTATTTAACAAAAAATAATAATAATAAATAAATAAATTTGTCTTTAAAATGCTTTGATTTTGTGGCTCCATAATTAAAGCATTTTTCTAATAAGTTAAAAGTATGCACAAATGATTGATTTCTTAAAAAATCAAAAACAAGAGCACAAATTAGAATATTAATCCCTGAATATTAATTTCACAAGCTATTAAAAACTACTTTAACTTTCTAAAAAAATGATACAAACCACAGCTCTCATAACAATCAAACAATAAATTTATTTACAAGACATAACAAAATATTCTATACATTGAGAGAGCAAGGGTTTCTTGAAACTTCTGAAATAAGCATAATTTGTTTATTTATGCTTATTTCGGAAGTTTCGTAACGTACATTCAGTTACATTACTTAGACAACTTTCGTTTATCATCAACAAGATTATGCCTAAGGGATTATACGAGATCTGTTCCAATGGAAATTTATAGAGCTCATAAATTTTAACTTACTTCCCATTTAATTCGTGTTTTTCTATTGCATTTTGAAATAGTAGGAGGAATCGTAGAGGGAGAAGTTTCATCCTCAGAAATTTCCCCATACTCAGCCAAGTTTGGCGGTAAAACATTTTCAGTTTCACAAGTTGAGCTGTGTTCAGAGCTTGATTTACAGAAATCAGAGTGTGAGTTTGATTTCTGATCATAATTCGATCGAAATATTGATGCTATCAAAAACATTTTTAGCTTGAAATAAAGAAAAAGTGTTTATTTTATAATTCTAGGAAGAAAAATAGGAAATATCTCTAAATTATAAATTTTATACAACCACAGTGAAATTAGAATTTAATTGAAATTTCTCGGATAGAAAGATTTTGACGTTTTAAAAATATTTGGAAAATTTTTAAACGCTGAAAACTTTCGTGGAAGTGAATGTAGTTATGTTTTTTTGTAATTTGCAAAATACCTGGAGTTTCTATTATGAAAATTGCACTTGTGACACCTTAAAATGTGCTCCATTGGATTAATATTCAATTTTCAATTTCACCAACGATTCGATTTCGATAACGAACGATTCGATTCGACCCCAATGGAGGTCTAGCAAGGCCTGTACACAACGTGGATATTGTTTAGATTTAGTTTTAGCATCTCTTTATTACTTCTTAGGTCTCAATCAAAATAGAAATGATGTTGGCTTGTCGATTTGGTCAGTTACCTTTCCTTACTCATTATTTCAATTCTTAATATTAGATAATTATTAAATTACATTCAATTAATGTTTAAAAAAACTGTATTAACATCAAGTGTACATCACTACCAAAATAAGTATTTGAATTTGAGTGGATGAATAAAAAGTATTTTAATAACAAATGAAATTTGATATAAAGAGAGAATTCGAACCAATAGCAGAAGTTGAAGAATGGATAAAGATATAAACGTAAATGGGAAATAAAATGTTATAAGTAAAAGTCACTTATAAAAAAAAATAAAATAAAATTTTTTCACTAATTCTACCAAAGAAAATATTAATAAATTTTTTGTGGGACTTTGTGTCATGGCTTAGTTATGAATTCATTATCTCAAGTATTTTTTTTTCAAAAACAAAAAGCTAACTAAAATTTTTGTCAATTTCAATTAAAAATTTATTATTTTTTTTTCATACATGAATTGTTTTATTATACTTTGAGTATACCTCAAATTTCAATTGAAAAGAAAAATTTTTATCAATCTGTATATATAATCAAAACTGAATTAAAATATTTTGTTATTTAATGTTTACTCTGTCTAATTTTTTAATTAAAAATTCCACATAAATTTAATCACAAGCAGCAAATATTAAACATGTGCAGTTCGATTTAAGAGTATAACACATTTATTTAAAAAAAGTATGTAATTTAGCTCATCATGTCTGTTATAAGGTTACTTTTTTAAAATCAGCTTGATTAGTGTTATTCATCAGGCAAATTAGTGTCATTCAAACAAATCATCAGACAAATTAGTGTCATTCAGGAAATCATCAGGCAAATTAGTGTCATTCAGGAAATCATCAGGCAAATTATTTTCATTCAAGCAATCATCAGAAAAGTTAGTGTCATTCAAGAAATCATCAGGAAAATTAGCGTCATTCAAGCAATCGTCAGCCAAATTAGTGTCATTCAAGCAATCATCAGGCAAATTAGTGTCATTCGACCATAAGGACACTTGCCGAACAAGTATCATTCACGTATAAATTAACTTAAAAAGTTCTAAGTATAGATTTACTGTTCAGTAATATGTTTTGAAGATTTTAAAAGAATATTTTATTTGAGAATTTTCTTTTCTTATTATTTTCTAAGTTGTTAAGATAAAGCTGAAAAATGTCATCTCACCAAATTTTATGTTGAAATCTTTACAAGAAAAAAAATTACTAAAGAATCTCAAGAAATTTCCTATTGATAAAAAAAAAAGTTGATTCGTATCATTTGAAATAGTTTCCTAAATTTTACTTTATCAAAGCAATGAAATTTTCCAGTTATCAAAGTATGTAAAATCGATTTTACTTCAAAATAAGATTTAGATGATCAAATGAAATCAACACCATCAGTAGTTTAAAACTATAGGTTAAATTTCAAAACTACAATTGATAAAGAGAAAATTCAAATGCACATACAGAACTGCAAAAAAAAATTGCTTAAAAAAATTAATTTCTTGTATATGTGGTTAAAAATTTAGATTTATGAAGCACTTATCGACTCATTTAGAAACAACTAAAGACGTTTAATCCGTAAGAAAAACTATTTTACAGTGAAAAGTTCTTTTAAAATGCAAAGCAGAAATCGAAAAAGAAACGATAGGCTATATCAGGGGTGGCCAAGACGTCGACCGCGAAGACATTTTAGGTAGTCCACGCGACCATCCCGATAATGACCTCGGATATTAACAATTTATTTTATGATTTATGACATAGAATCAATGAATTATTTAAAATAAAAATTTACTACAGTCTACTTTAAAACCAAAAACAAACTGTGCAAAGATTTACGATTTAAAGATTTATGATTAAAAGTTTACGACTTAAAACCTAAAACGGACATGATGAGCGCGATTAAAACATTCAAAGAAACAATAGAAAGGTATGCATCTCAATTAAGAAAACATGAATTGAGAAACTTCAAAAACATGGAGGAAGAGTACATCCATAATCCAAACCCAGATTTCGAAGATTTCGCTTAACACTTACTTGTTTTGTTTAAAGAATTTGAAGGAAGATTCGCTGACTTAATAAGGTTGAAATAAATAAATTTTATAATATTTCTATTTAATTTTGACATTTAATGAAAATGTTAAAATTAATGGACATTGTCACAATGAAAATGTCACCATTGATGGACAACGTATCTGAAAAAATAAGATATTTAATAGATATCACATCAGTCACGGTCGAGGAAGAAATTATTAAATTAAGATGCGATATATTTATTAAATCCAAAGCATATTTAGCGATATTGATTTTTGGAAATTAATTTCTGAGGAAACGTTTCCAAATATTTACAAATTGATTTTGATCAAGGTATCTTTGAGAATCTGCTTTTTCAGGAACAAAAAACAAACATTGGTCGCATTTAACAGAAGAACATTTAATTTCGTGTTTATGCATTGCAATAAGCTCGTACCAGTCAAAATATGATAAACTTGTCGCAGATATACAGTGCCAAATTTCAACTAAACGAAGTGAATAGGATGGTCACTTTTTGATGTATGAATACTTTGATTATTTTTGTCAGTAAATTTTTATTTGTAAATATTAAGTTTTTTTTTTTTTTTTTTTAAAGAAAAATTACATGATGAACCATTTTTTCTTGTTACCGAAAATAAATATGCACGTTAATTTAGCTCTGCCATTGGTAGACCACCTTCGATTTTTCAAATGAGGAGTAGACCCCGGATCAAAAAATTTGGCCATCCCTGGGCTATATAATAAGGAAAAATAGAAATAATGCTGGAAGATGGAGTAATCTCTACGTAATGTTTCTACCATAGAAGTGGTTTATGCAATATTAAATCAGAAGAAAAACTGAGATTAAAATGTATTCGATCTAATAAAATAAATAAACGAGCCCGGTTTATATTTCTGCGATGACCGCCTTAGGAGATGACATGCAAATTTATCTAAACTATCAGTCTCTTCATATTGGTCTCAAATGGGGAATTGGCAGAATAAGAAAAGTTAATTTAGCCGGGCAATTAGTGATTGGCGCTCCAAACTCAAATATTCTTACAACTTCATCAAAAGCATATTCTACCACAAAACGAATTAGCGTCACTAAGAAGAAAGACGTGTGCAATTTCTGGCTTGGTTAGTTAGGCCATCTTGTACCTATTTAGTTAGACCATCACTATAATGGTACCCTATAAACGGGCACCATTATAGAAAGGTAGAAGTTTCGAATACCAGTTTAACCGAAGATACGTCGTGTTCAGTGAAGGTGTATGAGGTAAGTGAAATATGCCGCGGTTGCAATATCCTCCAATTGAAATGATACTTCTGGGGTGGCAGTTCAAGTATTCGGGGTCTTCTGCTTGGTACCTGCTTCTAGATTTCTAAGACTCCTCCATGGCTGCTCCCATTTAACTGGTACAGCCCAATTGCACGACTAGGTACAGGGAAGCATGCTGTTGCTTTATCTACAGAAGCTTTAAAAGTAAAGGAGCCATGTTTCATATATGCACCATCTGCATACATAAGAGTTCGAAAATTGAAAGTAAAAGGTGAAAAAAAAACATTAATATATAAACCCTTGAGTAAACTAACCTTTTACCCAATTATCCAAAAATTATTTATTGGGCATAATGGACACAGCAATATGTCCTGCCGCTCACCCTGTCTAGTGGTCAGCGTACCGGACTGCGGATAGTAAGGTTCTGGGTTTGAAACCCGGTTCAGGCATGGATGTACTTTGTCTTTCTCTCTGTCTCCTATCTTTGTCTTTTTCCTTGTATGAATGGTTGCCTAACCCTATAAACGGGTACCTATAACATGTGTGTATTGAAAAAGTTGGACAAAACATCTAATTGCGATTCAGTTGAAAAAGTGGAGAAGCACACCCCATAATGCCAGCCTGGCCATGACTGGCATAATTAAAGTTTTTAGAATATTACGGGAACAACATTCTATGGGACAGATGCTACCCAAAAAACTACCCAATACAAGTTTTCACTAACATTAATAATAAAGGACTCAAAGTGTGAAGGTTTTACGGCTACTGTGCTTTTTTCAAACAGAATTATTGTTCATGTTATTTGAATTTTTTTCCACAGCTTCAAAAATGTCCCTTTTGAAAGCCAAGGGTGTCATTGTCTGATATGGTGCTTGCCTCTTTTAATGCATTAACAAGTATATTAAGTAAGGTTGAAAATCATTTGTTATGCGCATGGCATGTAAAATGAGCACATAATGTCAATTTAAAAAATGAAATAAAAGTTAGTGTTTCGTGACTTTATCATAAGAATTTATTCCATAACTTGGCTTACAGCAGGAACCAAAGATATTAATTCATTTCAGCAAATTTCTCTGAATTATTTTTTAAAACTTTTTTAGCAAAGAATTGAAACTAAATTCTTTTGGTGAATATTTCAAAACTTCTTTTTATATGAACTAGACTTAGCGATAGGGCAAGAAAAAATAAAAAAAAAAAAAAAAAAAAAAAAAACGATAACATGAAACTTGATGATACCACCATTAAATACAATATGGAGAAACTAGAGGAAGGGTAATTATTTTAAATACTATTGATAGAGAATTAACTGGTTTCATGCTTTCTGTGGAGTATTGTAAATTAACACATAAATTAGCCAGAATACACAAAAAATATATGTGACATTACTGTAAATTTGCCAAGAGAAATTATTGAAGTTCATCGAAATGAGTTCTGGGTAGTGATTTCGAGCAAAGTTCAAGCTTTGAGCCGAAATTTAAAACGTTATTTCCTAAGAACTATTGACCATAGCAATATCTTGAAATTTTTGCTTCAAGAGAATAAAAATATAAAAGCAAATCTAATAACTTTACAAGCAGGCAGAAAATAATTACCAAAATCTCTTGAGAAGTTTAAGAGTTCGCCAAGTCATAAAAAATCAAAAGGAAACAAAGATAGCAACTAAAAAGTCCCTAGAATAGAAACAAATTACGTAATTTTCTGATCAACAACATTGAAGAGTAAATTCACTGGTAAGACTTTTAAAATATAACTTTGTCTTAAACATGTTAAAGGCCTATTTTTTATTTTTTATCCAAACAGAATCTCAATTTATATAAAATCTAATGTGAAATATAAATAATATAATTTGATTAACTGCATCTCTTTTTGGATGTTAAAAATTTCAATGTTTGAGAATTCTAGGCATATTTTTACAAATTCATTCTATTTTTTACTTTTTTTTTTATATAATATAGTTTTTCTTACACACGAATTCTGATAAATCTATTAATGTAAAGTTATACAAAAATAACTGCTAATTATTAACATATTTCTTTCAACTATATAAAGCAAAATAATAATGTTTCTTTTATTGAGTACTGAAACACATTCTTTTATTTTTATAATACACTGCTGGCCAAAGGTGAGACCCTGTGAAGGAAGCATTCAAATAACATGAAATTTATAACACGCATTAGCGGAGGTGAGATATGCAAATGATTAGAATTTCAGCGCAGACATACATCACACGTCCCACTTCAAAGCCCTATTTGAGGTTTGGAGATTTCAATGATTTCATATTCGGCAATTGTGTTTTATGTGGGTTTTTTTTTTTTTTTTTTTTTTTTTTTTTTTTTTTTTTTTTTTTTAAAGACATCAATTATGCCTCATAGAAAACAACCATCATTTTTTGATTAAGTATCCGAGTTCGACAGAAATAGGATAGTGGCCTACCTAGATTGTGGATTATCTTTGAGGGAAATCAATGGTCGGGTTGTACGAAACCAAACAACTGTAATGCGGATTTGTGATCGTTAAATGCAGGAGGGTACGACGGACGGACGTGTTATATCGCATCCACCTCAGTGCACCACTTCATGTGATGATAGGTTAATTGCGCACATGGCAGTGACGGATCGCTCAGCCACATCACGAACCATAGTTCAGCACATACAGTCTATAACACATCATCCAGTGTCTGCGCATGCCATTTACAGCACAGTGGTCTGTCCGCAAGATGCCCATTGCTTCCGCTACCGTTGACACAAAACCACAAACGTCTCCGCCACCAATGGTGCGATTAACGAAGAGTTTGGATGGCAGAATGGAATGAAATATTCTTTACTGACGAGTCACGCTTCTGTCTGCAACACCACGATGCTATCATTCGAGTCTGGAGACATCGTGGAGAGAGGATCCTGAACAACAGCGTTATGCACCTCCAGACTGGTTTTGCACCGAGTAGTATGGTATGGGGTGGTATTGGATATCCTCTTGCATTGTCGATACTTTAAAGAGACAGGGCTGCATCTCTCAGGTGTTGGAGTCAGTTGTCTTTCCTTACCTTTCAGGGCTTTTACACAGCCATATTTCAACAGGATAATGCACAACCACACGTGGCACGCATTGTCCAAGGACTCTTCATCAATCGCCTGATTGATTTGCTTCTCTGGCCGGCTCACTCTCCAGATACTTCGCCGATAGAAAACATGTGGTCCATGGTTGGTAAACGATTGACCCAGATTACAATCCCAGCTGCCACATCAAATCAACTTTGGCAACGCAAATCTGCTTGGTCATCTGTACCACAAGAACACATATAAATTCTCTTTGAATCAATCCCTAGGCACTTGACAGTGGTGATCTCCAGGAATAGCGGTTACTTGGGCTACTGATTTTGGCCGGAACCAAACTTCACAGAAAAATATAAATTTAATGATTTCATGCTTAGTCAATTTGTTATCTACAAAATAAATTTGTTATATAAAAACTAAATTAAAAAGAAATTACATTTTTTGTTACTAATTTTTTCATCAAAACTGCAGCTATATGTATATACTTACTGGAAATATAAACATTCATAGAAAAAACTCTTTTATATTATATCTATTGTGTTGTTACTCGTGAAGCTTAGTGGCGCCAAGCCCGCCCGTTTGAGACTGGGCGAATGAAGTCAGAAAGAGCGGCTTCCGTTTTTGAATAGAGCACCCTCTCAAGAGGATGGAAATACAACTTAGCTTATAGATTGCAGCACCATCTGGTTTTCCGAATTTAGCGAAAGGAAAACCCAAGGCCTGGCTCCTACCACCACCACCCGAGGTATTAATTTGTAATGGAAAATTGGAGTATACTGCGACCATGACATATTTTACTTGCCTCAATCGCCATTAGTGGACACGATGGTCTTAGGTCGGAGGAGTATCGAACCCACAACCTTGCAGTTGTTAGACTGACTCTGTAACCAACTAGACTACTGCGGCCCTGTATTATATCTAAATATGGATAGTTAACATTATTAAGATTTCGAGACTTCTGATATATTAAACTGAAACACCTGAATACCCCAAGCATAACGAGTATTCAAGAGAACAGCTCAAGCATATAAATATTAACATTTTATTTCTTGCATGCGAATATATATAAGTTACTTAAATAGTAATATATTGTTGTTGTTGTTGTTGTCGTGTGCCAGCCAGGCTGGCAATATGGGGTGCGCTGCTCCACTTTTCCAACTGAACCATATTTGGTGTGGAGTCTGACTTCCTCAGTACACACATGCCATAGGTACCCTTTTATAAGGTAGGCAACCATTCACACACAAAGAAAGAGAGAAAGTACATCCATGCCCGAGCCAGGATTCGAACCCAGGTCCAACCCATCTGTAGTCAGGTACGCTAACCACTAGACAGTAATATATTGAAGGGCGGCAGTGATATATTGAATGAGGAGTAAGAATTTAAAGAATATTTACACATACTTTCCATTGGCTAGAAATTTGTAGAAAGTCTTTTTTTAATTTTATACATGTAAAAGTGTTCATAAGCTAATTCGATATTAATTTTGAATGTCACCAAGCTTTTACCCATGGAATCCATCATCAACACCCTATTATCAGTTCATGCATTGTTGATCAAAGAAAATACTCTCTGAATTGGTGCTAATGCCCCAGGTAAGCAAAATCATCGTCGATAGTCTTGATCAGATTGGGGTCTGCTAGGTGAATGATTATCCTTCAAGTGGCCAAGCAGTTTGAGCCATTTATCTTCGTTTAAAATAATCACATGCCATAGATTGCTTGTACTGATCTCACTTTGTCTGCAAAAACTCCTTAGCAAGTACAACTTCATCAAACAGCTGATCATTGTTTATTTTTATATGGGACTCATCAAAAAGACTGCAATTAAAAATTTCAGCGGAAGTTTCGGTGTTTTCCTGTTAACAGCATTTATATTGGCCAATAAAAATTATTCTCTGTTTCCACACCCAAGTATGCACTGCATCCTTGTTGACCATCACATTCTTCTTCCATATTCTTACGGCTCATCCAGAGTTCTATGGCTTTTCTTTTTTCTCTCCAAGAGTTTTCATACAGTACAGAAATAAATGGCAAAGTATTATTGGGTTGTCTAGAAAATTCGTTTCGATTTTCGGTAGGTAGGACGAGAGACCTGATTGAATAAATCACAATTATTGAAAACAAATGACATGTTTACATGTTCTAAAAGAAATAGCTTCAGCCATCTTTGGAAAAAAGTTTGGTTACAATTCGTTCACATTTTTCTCAGTTTTTTGTACGCCTAAGAGTATTATGACAAATAAAGTGCATTATAGGCATTTAATGCTTTTCTTTTGCAGAAAGGGCAAAAATGCCACACAAGCTGCAAACAAGATATGCGCTGTTTATGGCGAGGATGCTGGAGGAAGGATTTCCCTTAATGGGAAAAATTTCGACTCTTTGGTTGAGATCAAAACCCATTTGGGCAAATTTTTGAGAAGATATCTGAGAGGTTCTGGAAGGACGGAATTTTCAAGCTACACGAAAGATGGAGTAAGATTGTGGAGCAGAATGGTACCTATGTAATTTAATAAATGTATATCAATATTTAAATGAACTGCGTTTTAATTGTCCTAAAATATCGGCATGACAACCCAATAATTATCCTAAAGACACCTTCACAGTTAATTATTTTTATATTTTTTTGGTAATCTATAAAATGTAATTTAATTTTTGCTGGTATATGAAATAAGTCAGGTGGGACATTTTGTTTGAAACAACTGGACATCTGGTAAGCATCAGCATTATGTATGCTTACTGCTGTAACCATTATCCATCTCTAAACTTAAGAAGAGAATATTAATTGTGTAAGTTTTTAAGTTTGAAATATAGGTATATTATATTTTCTGTTTTACATTTTATTGTTTGATGAATAATAATTTTGCAAAAATAATAACTTTTAAAAATCAGGAATAATTAACTGTAAAACAATTAAACCATCTATCTTCTTTAAAATTTTATATGTGTATATATTAGTTTGGGGAAAAAGAAATCCATTATTTTTACGTGAACTTTATGTAACTTCTTTTGGATTCACTTTGTAAAAAGGCTTAAAACAGCTTTCATGTAGATTTTTAGGTCTTGCTCGTTACGACTGCTGACATGCGTTTAACTTCGATCATTTTTGATATTTTATAGACATTTTCGACGATGCTGAATCCACATGCGAGGTGCATCTCTAACATCAAAAATACCCGAACGGAATCGACGAAACAAAAATTGTACGTAACTGGTTGTTAAGGTCTTATATAGGACGATAAACACCTTTCACAATTTTAGCCACCCGGCTATCTTTTTCGCCGTTACAAGCGAAAAACGAAAATGTATCGAATTTTCTGTTTGTTGTCTTCCATTTTTAAAACCTTGCACTCGTAACTGAATTAATCAAACAAAAAAACGCAAGAAGATATTTTAGTGTCAAATGTCACCTTTCAAACGAGCATAAAAGATCAACGAGCATAAAAGAAATAAATCTGAAATTGTTTGATAGATACCTCACGAGATATCGATCACTACAGACGTCTACCAAAAAAATAATGCATTACTTTTTCCCAACCTAATATTTAAAGTCATAAAATTCTTTCTTAAGTTATTTTATATATAATAATGTCAAAATGATTGTATGCTGGATTATGCATAGCCTGTTTTAATATACACTGAAAATGACGTATTTGTGAACAATAGTAAAATAGGAATTTATACGCAGTAATTTAAAATTACTGTTCACATATTTTGTTGGCACATCAGTAAAAATAATTCACTATTCTTATAATACATATTTATATTCACTATCACGAATTATTAATTTTGTTATATTTATGAAATTATAAAAATACTATATCACTACAAATTTTGACGCATTATGTACACATCGACTTATTTAATAAATCCTCCATATTTAATATGAAGAAATACTAGCTAACCAGAGAGATTTATCGCATTTTTTAACATCACACCAAGTCACAGAATCTTAGCTAAAATCTGTTACTCTGTGTGCATGCGTTACAATTCCGCTTTAGAGTCGACTTTGGGTGCTCTATTTTGAGACACTACTACAAAAAAAATGACTAAATAAAGTAACTTAGTTCAAAGCGTATGCACGAGAGTTAGAACGATGGGGAGTAATGCAAATGAATTCAACAGCCTTCAGTTCGGAACATTCCGAGAGACTCATTCGGATTGTCGGAACATGTTCCGAGGAGTAGAAACTTAAAAAGTTGAAGTTATAACTAGATTAGCTTTGGCAACGAAATGTAACATTTTGGCGACGCCAAGGATAGTGTATTATCCTTTTTAGGTTTACTACGTATTACCATTAGTGATAATTGCGCCAAATCTTGGCAGAAAACGTGGAGTGCCTCGTGCGCAGAGATTTTCCCTTTGCTTATACTCTCTCAAGATAGCTCACTGTTAAGTTTAGTGAGCTAAGTTGCTCGTACTGTAAATGGAATTAAGAATTCCTTTTTAGCTGTAACAGATTTTAGTTTTTTCTGCATTAAATAATTAGAGATGTCTAATAAGGATTTATTTAATAGTTTTTTTACTTCTTCCTCCTTCGGAGATTTAAGCGATGAAACAAGGTTATTGAGTTCCCTCGTATACCGACAGGCAAGCGAAGTTGTTGAGAGTGTCTATGGTGACTCTCTAATCCAAAGCGGCTTGTCCTTTGACAATCAAATCGAAGCAACAAGAAAAAACTTGGTAGAGATAATTCACCATTTTAATGAGGCTAAGATTGCTTTAAGAGAATATGTTCATCATTTCCCTGATTTTGGAGAAAAGAGACTTGAGAATATCAAAGAACTGAGAACGCTGGCGAAGACAATCAATACAGAAAGATTCAATTGTAATGTTTCCAAGTTAACGGGGAGTTCAGTTGGTATCCTTGGAGGTAATTTTTTTCTAATTCTTTTTTCTACATTAAAATACTTGTTACAAATTATATTGTGAAATATTCTTTGGTTAAGCTATTCTTAGATGTTTTATAACTGTGTATATTGAATTCCTAACTATAAAACAGTATTCTTTGAAATGAGCAATCTTTATAAACCTAGTGGACTTTTTTTGCGTATCCATGGTTGTTGGTAATACCTTATAGATAGATGGTGGTGGAATATCCCTTCCATTAATATCCTTAAAAAAAAAAGTCCTGAAAAGCGTCAAACAATAGATATTCATTGTATTGAGACGGTAAAATTAAAACGACATTGAAAAATTTTATCCATTATTAACTAATTCTGGTTACAAAATGAAGAAGCTTAACATAACAGCAGTGTTGATTACAGGTCAGAAAAAAAAATTACATGTGTTTATTTTTCCTGTTGCTAAGAGAATTTCTAAAGCAGTTAATCGTCTAATATAAGTTGATGCAGGTGGGAAAAATTTAATTATGGTGTATTATAAGTCAACTTTAATTAACAAAATTTATATAATTCAAATAATTTTAATTTGTGTCATTAGAAATTTAGAGTGTAATTGTTTTTACATTTACTAATAAATAGTATTTGAACATTTATTTTATGATATTCTGCATTGTTGAGGTTTAATAAGATTTCATTTGGAGAAAAATTTAAATAATATACTTTTTTTTTTTCTTTTACCTCTGCAATAAATTTTTAAAAAATGCTATTGATGATCCTAAACAAAATATCAGCAATTGCAACCTATAACAAAAATTTTAAACAAGATGAAAATGTTTAACAGTGTAAAGTAATATATATATATATATATATATATATATATATATATATATATATATTAGGCTGGGGAAAAAGTAATCCATTATTTTTTCGGAGGACCTCTGTAGTGATCGATATCTCGTGAGGTATATATCACACAATTTCAGATTTATGCTCGTTGGAAAGGTGACATTTGACACTAAAATATTCTGTTGCTGTTTTTTGTTTGATTAATTCAGTTATGAGTGCAAGGTTTTAAAAATGGAAGACAACAAACAGAAAATTCGATACAATTTCGTTTTTCTTTTATATGCCGAAAAGGCTAACCAGGTGGCTGAAATTGTGAAAGGTGTTTATCGTCCTATATAATACTGTAACAACCAGTTAACTACAATTTTTGTTTCGTCGATTCCGTTCGAGTATTTTTGATGTTAGAGATGCACCTCGCATGTGGATACAGCATCGTCGAAAATGTCTATAAAATATCAAAAATGATCGAAGTTAACCGCATGTCAGCAGTCGTAATGCGCAAGCCCTAAAAATCTACATGAAAGCTGTTTTAAATCTTTATAAAAAGCGAGTCCAAAAGAAGTTACATAAAGTTCACGTAAAAATAATGGATTTCTTTTTCACCAACCTAATATAATCTTTTAACTATATTTTATATATTGTCGCTAAAAATGTTAATTTGATGAAATTTGCATGCATAAACTAGAAAAATACTTGGAAGAATTTTATTTGTCTAAGTCATACGAGTTGGTACATGTATGACGTGATGTCCAATTTTTGTGATATTGGTTTTCTTTGTGTGATAGCTCCTGGATTAAATCCCAACTTCTGAAAGGATGTATATGTGTATTGATGATGATGGGTGATTAGGAGCTTCCCTATATGAAAAATATTCTTGTGTAGGCTGTTCGGCATTCCAATATGCACATTGTCATTTCTCACTAATTTCAGATCATGTAATTTCATATAATTTTTACTGTTGGTGATTTACCATGTTTAGGAAAGCTTCGTGACTAAAGTTAGAAATTTAATTTTACAGTTTTTAAAAAAATATATAAAATATAAAACAAAGTATAAAATAAATATGACAACAATACTGCTATTCATATAATAATAAAACACAATTAAAAAAAAAACATTGGGGAATGACAAATAATTTTTAATTAATCAGGCAATTATTGATAAATTTTATGCATCTGTATGGACAATCAATGATATAAATTCTATTGGTTTCCACAATAACTTGTTTTTAATTAATGAAGATAAGCTTTAAAAAAAAAAAAATCCTGTAAACAAACGAGCAATAGCATAAGCGCGCGCAATATTGCTTTTTCGATTTATAATTAATCAAGTTAGGCACTCATTATAATGATGAAGTTACGAGAAAATTATAATTTCGATTTTTATAATTTAATGGAAAACCTGAGTTTCAAATATTCTTATATTATATCATATATATCAGGGGTGGCCAAGACGTCGACCGCGGTCGACAGGTAGACTGCGAAGGCATTTTAGGTAGTCCGCGTAACCATCCCGATAATGACCTCGGATATTAACAATTTAATTTATGACTTATGACATAGAATCAATGAATTATTTAAGATAAAAATTTACTCAGTCTACGCTTTAAAACCCAAAACAAACTGTGCAAAGATTTACTATTTAAAGATTTATGATTAAAGGTTTGCAATTTAAATCCTAAAACAGACATGATGAGCGCGATTGAAACATTAAAAAAAACTATAGAAAGGTATGCATCTCAATTAAGAACACATGAATTCAGTAAACTTCAAAAACATGGAGGAAGAGTGCATCCATAATCCAAACCGAGTCTTCGAAGATTTCACTTAATACTTACTTGTTTTGTTTGAAGAATTAAAAAGAAGATTCGCTGACTTAATTAGGTTGAAAGAAATACTCAATTTTATGACATTTCCATTTAATGAAAATGCCATTATTGATGGAGTACCTGCAAAAAAAGGACATTTAAGAGATATCACATCAGTCACGGTCGAGGAAGAAATTATTAAATTAAGATGCGATATATTTCTTAAATCCAGAGCATATACTGATTTTTGGAAATTAATTTCTGAGGAAACGTTTCCACATATTTACAAATTGATTTTGTATTTGAAATCACACTTTGGATCGAGGTATCTTTGCGAATCTGCTTTTTCAATCATGAAAAAAGAACAAACATTGGTCACATTTAACAGATGACCATTTAATTTCTTGTTTATGCATTGCAATAAGCTCATACCAGCCACAATATGATAAACTTGTCGCAGATATACAGTGCCAAATTTCAACTAAACGAAGTGAATGCGATGGTCAGTTTTTGATAGATATATATGCTTTGATCATTTTCGTCAGTAAATTTTTATTTATTTAATATTAATATTAAGTTATTTTTTTAGAAATATTACATAATTTAACATTTTTTCTTGTTACCGAAAATAAATATGTACGCTAATTTAATTCTGCCATTGGTAGACCGCCTGCGATTTTTTAAATGTGGAGTAGACCCCGGATCCCAAAAGTTGGGCCACCCCTGATATATATGAATAATCTTACTATACAAATACTAAAAACTTTGTAGTAGAATTTTAATGCAAAATTTCAAAGTAAAAATAATTATAATTTTGAATTTCATATTAAACAATAAATGCGAATTCTATTTTGTTTTAAGTTGAATATGTGTTATTTCTTCTCTTGGTTGAGAATTACTGTGCGGTCACTATTGGCGCAATTTTCCACACTTGGCGATAAATAACTTTTTCTGGCAACCCAACCAATTCCACTTGATCTCGCTTGTGCAGATTGGTAAGGCTGGCGAGATTTTTGCGACTTTTTGAAAAAATCGCCATTAGTGACGGTACAGTAAATCTTTATCCGGCACTTTAATGTGCCACCAAATTTTAGAAATGTATATAATAAAAATTATGTTTTTTTTTTTTTTATTAGGAGTAAAGTAATAAGGGTATTCTTTTTGTAGTACATATTATATTATTTTACATTCAACATTATTTCATTAACTATTTTACAGTGTCTTATAGGTAAGTAAACAACTTTTAAAACTGATCTTTTTTTTTTTTTTTTTTTTTTTTTATGTGCCTCCAAATTTTGAAATCGTTAAAAGTGTGCCGTTACTAAAAGAGATTGAGAATCACTGCCATAGATTAAATTCCCACATTGATGCAAATGCGTGGCTAACAAGACTAAGATACTTTTTAAACAGAAAAAGATAAATTATTAGTTTGTCTGATTTTCATCAATATAAAATGAAAGTATGTTTTTAAAACTGCAGTTTATTTTCCACGTGTTTGTTTCTTATAGTATATTTTAAATAACTTTTTCTCTCATCGTATTTTATTTGCAAAGAAAAAGTAATTTGGTAAAAAAAATTACATCTTAAAATTTAATATTTTATTTTTCTGTTATACAATCTTCCCATTTTAAGAACTGTTTTACTGGTTTTAACGATTTCGTAAAAAGAACTTCTACTGTAATTTGTTTTATCATTATTAGGCAAATTCTGAAAGTTTCTTGATATTTTAATAATTTGTAAATTCTTTTTAAAATTATGTTAATATTTGCTATTAAAAATAATTTTTCTAATTAAGATCTTCTACCTAAAATACCTAAAGTCGATGCTTTAAAATAGAATTTTAAGAAAATCTATTCGAAATTTTATACAATAATTATATTTTAACATTTATTAGATATTCCATTCAGTTATCTGGTGACAAATAACTTAGGAGGAAAAGAAAGTTCTTTAATTTACCAATATTTAAAGATTTATTAATATAATGAGGATTATTATACAGATATATTTTGGCTCGTTCCTTCACACACTCTCTCTGCTCAATTTACACACACACACACATATATATTAACTACTGCCATGTAGTGGCATTATTTGTTAAGTTTTATAACAGCTTACTACTTTGAGCTATTTATTCTATATTATTTTAAATTTGTACGCAGATAGTATATGCCAGGGATGGCCAAACTTTTGGGATCCGGGGTCTACTCCACAGTTAAAAAATCGAAGGTGGTCTACCAATGGCAGAGCTAAATTAACGTACATATTTATTTTCGGTAACAAGAAAAATGGTAAATTATGTAATTTTTCTAAATATAAATAATTTACCATTTTTTTTATTATAATTATTATTTACAAAATAAAAATTTACGAAAATAATCAAAGTATTCATATATCAAAAACTGGCTATCCTTTTCACTTCGTTTAGTTGAATATTGGCACTGTATATCTGCGACAAGTTTATCATATTGTGGCTGGTACGAGCTTATTGCAATGCATAAACATGAAATTAAATGTTCATCTGTTAAATGCCAACAATGTTTGTTTTTGTTCATGGTTGAAAAAGATTCGCAACTAAACATGATAATTATATAGAGGAAAAAATATTTAATTTATATTTTAAAAACAAATTTATCAAAAAGGACTTCCAAACATAATGTATGCAAAATATGGTGCTTGCTAAATTATGGATAAATCTTCAAAACTTTATCAGAATAGACATATATTTTATTGCATATTATAAAAAAAACTATTTTATCAAAACATTCTTTTATGAAACTATTGAGGGAAGATTTAGACTCATTATACCCATTTTTAAATATTTACATAAGCATGTTTAAAAGCTTTAAACTTCATGTTATTGACATCAATTTGAATTCTTTAAACTTTATAGGAGGAATAGTTCAGATAATTAAAACCACCTCATCAGGAAAAGGCACAGATTAATTTTATTACAATAATATAAATGAAATAACTAACTTTTTTTAAATTCACATTGAAAAAAATGGAGATGATTCTTAAAAGTTTTCGCTTTGCAATATCTAATGAATTATATTGAATTATTGAAAACAATAAAGTATAAACAATGAATTAATTAATCAACTACATGTAAAAAAAGTAATGTTTTCTCCATTAAAATAAAATGTGCAAAAAGTTATGCCTGCATATCAAACTTGATTAAATAATAGCTTAGTGTTTTGTAATTATACCTGCATGGACCAATTGTTCATAAAACTTTGATTATAATTAAAGTAAGTTTTTATTGATAGTTTGTTGAATTTTAATGATTAATTATTCTAATGAACATTATTTAAGAAAGAAATTGAAAAATCATAGAAATGACAAAAATTTATAAAGATAGATTTTCTTTCTTTTTTTTTAAATCATTACTTTTTTGTTCTTGTTAATGTTTTGATAAAAACTATATTATCAAATTATTCTTTTATGAAACTATTGAGGGAGGATTTAAAGACTCATTATACCCATTTTCAAGTATTTACATTAGCGTGTTAAAAAGCTTTAAAATTCATGTTATTTACATCAGGAAAATGCACAGATTAATTTTATTACAATAATATAAATGAAATAACTAATTTTTTTAATTAACATTGAAAAAAATGGAGGTGATTCTTAAAAGTTTTCGCTTTGCAATATCTAATGAATTATATTGAATTATTGAAAACAATAAAGTATAAACAATGAATTAATTAATCAACTAATGTTTTACAAAATAAAATATAACTTACCGGCTCCACTCCGCTGTGTTTGAAGCACTTTCTTCTGTTCAGACAAATACTGACTTCTTAAGTTATTAATTTTTTTTTTTTTAATTTCGTCAGATGGAAAATTTAAAATCGATTGTAATTCCATATATCCTTTTATCCTCAAATTTTTGTTGTGATACTCTGTGGTATTAACATTCCATAGATATGGCCTCAATCTGTATTCTTCTATTAATATTTCAATATTCTCTTTACTCCAATTCATTTTGTGATCGCTTACAAGAATAATTCTATTTGAAAAATTTGATATTCGTGTGTTCTGATGACATCACTCTTCCATAAAGCTGATTGGCTGTGGACAAAATCTCGGATGAAAAAGTAGAACATGTTTTACTTCTTTCCGAGATCGGATAGCGATTTCCGAGAACGTGTTGTCACAGTCCGATTTCACTATGGCAACGAGATCCGAGCAAGTTCAGTTCGGACGAGAAACTCGGAGCGTGTAAACAGGCCTTTAGTAAAAATATCACGAAATGGAAAGTTGATGGGAGACCATCAGATTCAGACCATCAAAACAACCACTTCGAAATAAACTCTAGTATAAATATTGACCGCCGCTTAAGGAACCCCATGAGGACCAATTGGAAGAATTTCCAAAAGAATATCATGGGGTTAACTGAACTGGGGGGAAATTATATTAGAGACAATTATGATCTAGAAGTTACAGCAGAAACTCTGCAGAGTGAATTTCTAGGCTCATACAATAAAAATTGCCCAATGCGTACCAAAAGAGCAAAGCCACAGTGTCCTTGGTGGAATAACTCTTTGGAAACTGAAAGGGCAAATGTTAGAAAAATTTTTAACAAAGCAAAGAAACATGGTGAATGGGACAACTACAAGAGAGCACTCACTAACTATAACAAAAATGTTAGGAAAAGCAAACAAGAATCCTGGAGAAAGTTCTATGAAGAGGTGAATTCAATCTCTGAAGGAGCTAGATTCCAAAGAATCCTTAGAAGGGATGAACCTATAATGGTTGGAACCTTAAAGGATGAGGATGGCAAATTTGCTAGTACCGGAAAAGAAGTAATGGAAGTAATGGCCAAAACTCACTTTCCGGGAGCCATTGATATTGATAGACACGAAGAGCAGCATTTCATTGGTTCTGTAAAAAGAATTCAAAGAAATCAATGGACCTATGCTAAGAGCACTATCAATCATGATAAAGTGAGGTGGGCTATTTCCACCTTCAAACCTCTCAAGAGTCCTGGACCTGACGGAATCATGCCTATAATGATCCAGAAGGCAGGGGATCTTATTATCCCTGTGCTAACTAGAATATACAGAGCTAGCTTAGCACTGGGATGTATTTCAAAGCTATGGCAAAAGACTAGGATTGTTTTCATTCCTAAACCTGGAAAAAACTATGACCAGGCTAAGTCTTTTAGGCCAATAAGCTTATCTTCATTCTTTCTCAAAATTATGGTGAAAATCATTGATAGGCACATCAGAGATTACCTGGGTAGTAATAGTCCCTTGCATAATCTACAGTTTGCCTACCAACCTGGCAAATCTACAGAGACAGCGTTACACAAGCTTGTATCTAAGATTGAGAACACCCTGGAGAGAAAGGAAATTGCCTTAGCCACTTTCCTAGATATCCAAGGTGCATTTGATAACACCTCACATCTATCCATCCTTAATGCCTTAAGGGATACAGGGATTGATTATGCAATTTGCTCATGGACTAGGATCCTGCTTTCGGATAGAACTATACAAATGAAAATCCTCAATGATACATTTGAAAAGAAGACAACCAGAGGCTGTCCACAAGGAGGTGTATTATCACCATTACTTTGGAATCTGGTTGTAAATAGCCTATTAAAACATCTAAATTCTATAGGTTACTATACCCAGGGGTATGCTGATGATATTGTCATACTCATCCTTGGTAAAGACTTTAATATAACTTGTCAACTAATGCAAAATGCTCTAAGTTATGTAGGCAAATGGTGTAAGGAAAGGAATCTGGATATAAATCCCCAGAAGACCAACCTTATACCATTCACAAGAAAAATAAAAGAGGAGGGATTCTTTATCCCAAAACTTTTTGAGGTTGAAATCAACGTTGCTTCTGAGGTGAAATTTCTGGGCTTATTTCTAGACCAAAAACTCACCTGGAATAAACATCTTGACTACAAAATAAATCAGGCAAAAAAAATGCATTATGACATGCAGACGCATGCTTGGTAAAAACTGGGGTCTACAGCCAAAAATGGTGTTTTGGATGTACTCAGCAATTGTCAGGCCTACTTTTACATATGCATCTGTGATATGGTGGTGTAAGGTGGAGCAGAAAACTGTGAAGGACAAGTTAGGAAGTCTGCAAAGAATGGCCTGCTTGTGTATCACAGGTGCAATGTCCACAGCACCTACCAGAGCACTAGAGGCAATTCTGGACCTGACTCCATTAAATATCTTCATCTGCAGCGCTGCCAGAATAACTGCATATAGAATGAAATTGCAAAATCAGTGGTGTGATAAGCCCTCTTCTGGAGGTCATACTACTATTACCAAAAAAATCAACCACTCAACTCTCCAAATGCCTTCAGACAGCATGGAAAGAACATACGTGTTTGAAAGACCATTCGAGGTAGTTTTTCCTACCAGGGAAGAATGGAAAAAATGCACGATTGAAATAAAAAGCAATGATCTTATTTGGTTTACTGATGGATCAAAAAAAGGCAACCTCTCAGGACTGGGGTTCTGTGGCGTGCCACCAAGATTCAGTGTTTATAAAGGGCTTGGGGAACATGCCACTGTCTTTCAGGCAGAGGTTCTTGCTATTACCAACTGTCTGCAGATAAATTTAAAGAAGGGCTACCAAAGTAAGCGTATTCTTATTTTCAGCGACAGTCAAGCTGCATTGATGGCTCTTTACTCATTCCAAGTCAAACGAAAAATTGTAATGGAATGTAAAAATCTCCTTAAGGAACTGGCAAATGGGAATAAAATTATTCTTATTTGGGTGCCAGGGCATATAGGAATAGAAGGTAATGAAAGAGATGATGAACTTGCAAAACAGGGATCCTCTTTCAATCCAATAGGAATGGAACCCTTTTGTGGGATCAACAAGGAAGGCAATTCAAAAATGAGAAAAACAGGAGATGAACAAAGTTTGGCGTGACTCTCCTGGACAGAAACATGCAAAAAGCATGATTTTTAACTCATCTGAGAAAATTGCATCTGAAATTCTTAGACTCCCAAGATTGAAGACTCAAGCAATTGTAGGCTTCATTACTGGGCACTATATTTCAGGAAACACCTTCATACAATGGGGCTTTTTAAAGCAAGAGCCAATTTGTAGGAAATGCGACGCCGGGGTAGAATCAGCTCATCATATCCTATATGAGTGTGATGCTCTTGCTCTTATAAGATTCAATACTCTATGTAATCCATATCCTAAATAGTTACACCTAAACTCCATTGAGGGCCTATCAGACTTTATAAACAAAGTAGATGACCCAAGACAATGGAACTAGGAAAAAATTGGGCTTGGAGCATGGTACAAAATGCAACAATGCAGAGGTGCCACATATCTGACAAGCTCAAGAGAAGAAGAAGAAGTGAAATCTTCGAAGTCTCTGTTTGGATTATAGATGCACTCTTCCACCATCTTTTTGAAGTTTCTCAATTCATGTTTTCTTAATTGAGATGCAAAACCTTTCTATAGTTTTTTCTAAGGTTTTAATCGCGCTCATCATGTCCGTTTTAGGTTTTAAATTGTAAATCTATAATCATAAATCTTTGCACAGTTTGTTTTGGGTTTTAAAGCGTACACTGCAGTAAATTTTTATTTTAAATAATTCATTGATTCGATGCCATAAGTCATAAATTAGTTAATATCCAAGGTCATTATCGGGATGGTCGCGTGGGCTACCTAAAATGTCTACGCGGTTTTTTAAGATTTGGTAATACTATATTATTTTGTATTACAAATCTATACATGTCTAAATGATGAAAATATCTTACGTTTTCTGATAAAATTTCTAAAATATTATAAGTTCGGTTTTTATGCAATTGAGATTTTTTACATTTTAGCTTAAATTTATTTACTAAACTATATACTACGTAATAATGCAGATGTAGAATTCATTTGATCCCAAAATCAAAATTAAAACAATACAGTGTGTACAATTAGACAAATACAGTGCACCCTTGAATGTTGAACTGCTTCCTGCTGCAACACATGCCACCTACGGCCCGGCATCCAGTTGTTTAGACGTTTGATGTTGTCTTGAGTCAGATGTACCCACAAATCTTAAACAGCTACCTCCAAATCATGTACAAAATGACATCTGTACATGATTTGTATCTGAAGCTGCATCGGACGTTTCAATTGTTTCCAAACATGCTCTATTGGAGACAAGTCAGGGGAGCGGGCAGACCATGGAAGAGCCTGAATATAACGTGGGAAGTCTTAAGCAACTCGAACTGTATCCAGACGAGCATTATAATTCTGGAAAATTGCTCCTGGAATACCAGTTAGGGAAGGTTCCACGTGGGGTTGAAGAACATCATCAAAATAACTCTGCCCCTCTTAATTTCAATGTATTACAACTAGAATGGATACTATCTTTGGCTATGCCCCCTCCCTGATCATTACACCTGCGGTGCGGATAATATGTCGTACAACAGTGTGGGTAACAGTGTACCGTTACCAGGACACTTCCATACCCGTACGTGTCCCCCAAACGAACTGGGATTTATGACTACCTTTTGCCAATCTGTGACATTCCACGTCGCTAGGACTTGATACCACTGTAGATGAAGACGCCGATGTTAATGGCAATATGCGAGACAGACGCTTGCGTCGCACATTCGCTTTCGGAAATGGTTTGTGGAACAAATGACACCCCTACATCTGCACGTATTGTGGAACAAGTCCCTAAGGGATTTACGAGCACTTGTTGCACAATCCTTCAATTCTCTCACCTCGTTGTCTTCCTGGTCGACGCAGATCCGACGTGTGGATACCATCTCGTGTCCACTGTTCCCGACATGTTCTGAAGGCACATTCCAAACGATGGGACCTGACAAGCTAGACAACACGTCGATCAGCTGTGGTTTTCAATCCGATGATGGTCTTAACAGTGCTAAATGTCTTCTCATACGTCTCCCCGGCAATTTTACGCCTCCTAGTGTCATATATGATCGTCACGTTTCTTAATCTTCCACTCTGCAGCGGACAACTTCCTAATTGCTGCATCACTGCTGGATGTGCGGTTATGTGCATTGACACCAAACTTGGATCATTTGCACGTCGGATGTCATCGTACATATTTGAAAAATTTCTCGCTTGTACTTATCTTCCTTCTTGGTGCGTTATTTTCAATGTTCTCGAGTGTCTGAAAGTTAAAACAAAAAATCCGGAAAGTCAAAACTACATCCGAAATGCAACATGCACAAATAAGTTCTTCAACAACATAACGACTTCCTTTCAGAGCAAATTATTCGGTTCATTTGATTATTCATGTAAGAAACAGTTGTGCACGTTTTCATAAAATTTTCTTTACTTATAAATTATTTTTTTGAAATAGTTTTCTTTAAAAGAATGTAAAAATGAAAAGTTATCTAAGCTGAGTAAAGAAATGCGAACTAATTTTCCTAAATAAAATGAAATTGAAAAAAAATGGGTTAGATAAGTGATTCTATTGAAGTTCACAATTTTTAACATCAATGCCATCTTCTGAAATATGTTGTCTTTTTATTTTTACCGAATTTATTGTCCTTTCCATTTTCTTGTGGTGCTAAATTTGATACAGAAATGTCTGCTGATGATTCTAACCTAGTAGAAAGAATATGTACTAATATAATTACGAAAGCTACATTATTTTAATTGAACTTATTTCCTCCACTCCTAGGTGCTATTTATGCTTTTAAAGTTCTTTCTACCTGCATGGATCCATCACTTGACCCACCAAATTTCTTGTCAGGCGAAATCGTGTTTTGTGTAATTTTAGAACATAAATATCTTAGCTTTGAACATTAACTTTATTGTTACATTCTTTTTAATTCGACATTCCTTAATCTTTGTAATGATATACTGACTAGATTTTATTAAATTTATCTATTCCTTCATGTAACTATAATATACATTTTGAATTTTGATTAACTTATCTGCAGGATATAGAATGAAGGACACTTTACATTATATAGTGCTTGAATAGTGCATGTGTTCGCATCATTAACCAAATTTGTGATGAAATAAAAAATTTTTGTTAATTCTCCTTGAAGTGTGATGATTTTTCTCTGTTATTAAATGTGCAAATTAGTGTATTTTTTGGGTAAAACTATACTTTAGGGTGCACTTTGGTGAGCTTGGTGATTATTTTTGCGGCATTTCTGTTCGCACCGATTACAATGCAAACAGGTAACCAATCAGATCCTCTACTGGATCTAAACCAATCAGAACACGATTCGGTTTTGCCTAGCTTGGCGATCAATCGCGATCACAACTTGGCGAGAATCAAAGGGGCACCCTAATATATAGTTTAACCAATTTTTGTTCTATTAAATGAAAATAAACATATTTTCAGGTGTTGCTATGGGCTGTTCTCTTCTCTTCCCACCAGCAGCTGTAGTACTGGCAATTGGAGGCTTGGCGGCCTCTGTAGTAGGAGGAACCGTAACATTTGGGACGTCTGTTGTAGAAACATCATTGGTCGCCAACCGCATTGGGAAAGCAAGTCATGTTTTGCAGGAGGATAAAAAACAATTTGAATTCATGAGGCAATGGTTCAAGCGCTCACAAGATTTGATTGATGCAATTGATAAAGTAATGGGCTATAGTGTCCTCCAAGAAATATGGGATGATTTAAAGAATTTCGGGAAAGATGTAAGACAGTTATGGTCCTTAAAAGATGGAAGGCTGGTTTCCAGAGTGAGAAAATCCATTGAAAACTGTGTAAATCTCATGAGACACACAAGATTCGCACAATTTGCTGAACTTTTGTATTTTATTCCAATTATTATTACTTTCTTTTATGTTGTTATTTTATTCCATAAGAGTAACAGTTTCATTTTAAACTCCATTATAATTAGTCATCGTATTGCATTTGGCTTGATGAAAATTCTCGACGTCGCTGGGGACGTTGGCGTTGTGATTTGCGGCATTGCGGCTAAAGCAGCTGGTGCCGCGGCGACAGAACTTCCAAAAGCAGGTGCACGTGTGGTGGCTCACGGTGCGTTTGCTGCGATTGGTATTGCTTTAGATTTAACAAATATGGTGTTTGCTGCAATTGATTTGCATAAAGGCTCTGAAAGTTCGCATGCAAAGAATATTGAATATGTAGCAGACAAATTGGAAGAGGAATACGAAGTTCTGCTTTCTGTTTACAGAGAATGTTCAATTTCATATTGACATTTCAGGATTATTTCTAAACGATTTTGAATCTATGCATTTAACATTCATTAAATTTACACTGAATTTGCCTTTAGGCTATCTATTGTATTTTGTATCTATTATATTTAGCTTTTGCAGTCTTAGTTCCACGATTAATGTAATCACTAACACAACGAATTGCCCAAGAATTAAATTAAATTAATGAAATAAACTTAGTTTGAACTAAAAAAAAAAAAAATGTAATGTAGCAAACTTATTCATTATATAACCTTTTGTATAGTTTCAATGAGTGCCTTAGATTTGTTAATTACGTAGCAATTAACATTACAAAACTACAAAATTATTAAAGTACTACAAAATCGTAGTACTTTGTTACTAGTTTATATTTTTATGAACATATGTTTTAAATGTTTTTTATTCCTTTTAATAAAGAATGCTGTAAGTGTCTGCATAATTAGGATTTCAAAAATTAGTTTTGGTATGAATCATTAAATTTTATTATGTATTATTTTTTGTGTTTAATAAACATTTTATATCTCATATAACTTTTATTTCTGTAACATTACATTTCCGGTTCAGTCACCAAATGCAAATTTTTTTAAACTTTTTATTATCGTCCTATGGCGAAAAGCAATTGTAAGAAATAATTGAAAATTTAATTTTAACTATATTTGCGGATGAGAAATCCCTGTGCCTCCTTGAAACACCTATTTAAATTAATTTATCAGCTTGAATTTAAGAATTCAAGCTGTTAAGTTCATTTTTGAAGTTACTTCAACAACCTTTTTGTAATTAAAATATCATAGTTTAAATTGTTCTGTAAATGAAAAACTAAATTTAAAATAATTGAAATCATTTCTTATCAAAATATATCTTTAAGGTTTTACTTCCATAAAAGTAAAAAAAATTAATTGCTTTTTTAATATGTAATTTAGAGAATTTATATAATTGAAATCCTATTTACATCAGCTTCCCGAAGTAACTTAAAAATGAGAGCCATTTTGAAATTTAATCTACAGCTTCCATAATGAACTCGGGATCTGTAGGTTCTTGGGGCTGTGATTCTCAACCACTCTGTAACAGATAGTATCCGTGTATTTCCAGTGTTAGTAAAATCACTGGTAATACACGATCTGCCAGTGCACTACCATTCGGATTTTTAATCTGTCGCTAAAGACTCTCTGGATTCTTTATTCCAAAATTGATTAAAAAGAAGAAAACTTAACCTGATGGCAAAAACAGTTAATTTTTAAAATAGCTAGTTACTGATGTTATGTCTCCGGAAAATAATGCTTTTTAAAACATGTTATTTCCTGGGAACGTAACGTCAGTAACTAGTTATTTAAAAATAACTGATTTTGTTATCGAGTTAAACTTAATAAAAGCGTTATTAAATAACGCGTTCTAAAAAGCATTATTTAATAACGCTTTTATTATGTTTTACGAGAAGTTATTCCAAGAATTCTTTTCACACTGGCGTTCTTAGAAATTTCGAGAGGTGCGAAAAGGAGTTTTAACACGCATGGGAGACAAAACTGGTTTTTAGAGGAAATGAGGTGTAGGTTGAGAAAATTTTTTTGATAACTTTATTTTTATTTATTTTTTTGAAAATTGCATCTGATTACATTTATATTTTTTTTATACAGCCAATTAATTTTCTCAAATAATCTTTACCAAAGTGTCTAAAAATAAAATTTTTATTTGTTGTATTATTTCCCCTTCCCAATGATTTGATTATTATTAAATTGCTTATTACTTTAATATATAAAATAGGCCTAAATTTGAATACTTTTAATTCACGCAGTTTCTTATAAGAGGAATAGACATATTTCTTATCATAATTTCAATTATACAAATACTTATAAATTATAACCGATATCAAATATTATTTATTACCTTCTGCACAAAAGATTAGTATTGCATATTTGACTTATGCTCGAATACACCTTAAAGTATTTCTCTAAGAAGAAACAAATTATTATTGAAAAGTTGAATATTTATCCAAATTTTACTATCTTATCAGCTTATAAATATAACATAAAGATTAATTACTATGCATAATTACCATCTATAATTATTACCATCTATCATATTAATTACCATCTATAATTATTTATGGCAACATTTTCTAGCTAACATTATTTATGGCAACCGATTTCCCATTTTCAAGTCGCTGAAACATAATAGTAACGATAGTTCAATAAGCGATATACAATAAACTAATTTTTATTTAATAGTTAATTATATAGTATTGTTTCATTTTACTTTTGACTCAAATTTTGTTTTCATAGAAATTATCTTAATAAAAAAAAATTGACTATATATATATCCGCCATATATTATAAAATATATTTATGAACATAAATCAAAACTTTTTTATATTAGTGTATGTAGTTTTAGTAAATAATATTTTGTTTGTATAATAAAAAATTAGGTCTATAAATCTCAATTTTCAGCACCTACGAGAGAAACTTAGAATTTATGAATTTGCATTTTTGGTAAATTATATTATTTCACTTTATATACATAATTTTACTGTTCTAAATAACTTAATTGTGTTATCTTAAATGTTTTTCCTATGAGGATATTTCTCGTCAGGGGGGGGGGAAATACAAGATCATTGATAAAATGAGCGAATTAAACGATATAAATAAAAATGTATGAAAACTGCTTCGTTAAAATTGATAAACATACTACTAAAATAAAATGATTCCGATGCAATTTTATTATTATTGACACAATAAATAAATTTACAATTTTTGAAACTGTTTGCATACGAACTAAAAACTTTTTTGTCGTAAATACAGGATTTTATATGCTAACAGTTTTTTTTTAATTTGTATTTTTTGGTTCGCAGTCTAATTTTACATAAGTTGTAACTTAAACAAAATTAAGAATGCAAATATCTTTTGATGTCATAAGAGTTAAATTATTAACTAAATTGAAATAATAAACAGATTTTTTTTTTTTTTTTTTTTTTTTTTTTTACCTTTTTTCTTTTTTTTTTTTAAAACACCTAATTGTTCTTAGTTTTAAATTTTTTATGATTTTTGAGGAATAAATTCTATAGAATTGCATAATTATTTTCTCTTAGTATAGCCTTTCTAATTAATATAATTCTTACACTCATTTGAAATTTAATAAAGATGTTTAATACATAATTTTTCTAGTAAATAGACTGTAAAATATCTAATAATAGATTTAAGAATAATTGTTTTTAATAATAGATTGTAAATAGCAATTATTATTAAACTTATATTTATTCAAAATTATCATAAGTGTCTAATTTAAAATTACAAACTGGCATTTCAGAATATTTCTTGTATAAATAGAACTAAATGTCAGATAATTTATTTTACAGTTATATAAAATAAAATATAAAAAATGTTTTTAATAGAGTTAATATCCATAAAAATTGTATGGAAATTAGATTGGAATAAAAATATAAGCTAGGTCATTTTATGAACACAATTATTTTAGTGTCATAATTATTATAATCATATTGAAAACGCATAATTTGAAAAATAAATTTTGGAAATTCATTTTGTGCTACAATACATAAGATATTTATACATAATTTTTTACAAATAATAAATATAATATTTAAAAATTGACTATAATTAATTTAAAATAATTATTCATTGCAACGTATTTGTTATCATGCTTTTTAATAATTATATTCATACTTTAAATGATACTCATGATAAAAGGTAGAACTATAATAAAAATATTTTTAACATAAATGTAAATATCCTCCTTCAGAAACATTTATTGCAATACATCAAATACAATTTGGGATTGTAAAATAGTTATATGAAAAATTGTTATATTAAATTACATTATCATTTATAGTAATATCTTATAGGAATTATTATTTTAATATAACTATGATAATATTCTTTTCAACAAATAATAAAAGCAATGCCAAAAATACATATTTAGATTTTTTAATTTTTAAAGTTTATTTCTCGTATTTAATAGAATAGTTTGTAAAATATTTTAAATTTATAAATAACTGTTTTACTCTCAAAATTTGACATTAAATTTTAAATATTTCACGTTTGCTTTGATTTTCGAGTATAATTTCAAATTTGTAAGAAACATTTCAGCTCAATAAAAATTTTGATAAAATTCATAAAAAAATAGATAAAAGAGTGAAGATAAATAAAATGTACCCACAATATTGGTGTAAAATGTATCTTTAATAATCCCCATTCTTACAAATGTTTTCATTTTTACCGTGGGATATATATATATATCCACACAACCACTTCTGTTTTTCAGTAGTTAACTCCCCTTCTCAACTGTGAGGAACCGAAGAAGACACACTCATTAGTTGCTTAGCAACGGTTCAAGCAAGAGCTTGGAATGCATTCCCGATAATAACCTCTTTAAATTAATAAAACAATAATAACCGCTTTAAAATTCCGAAATAACGTGAACTGCTTTAAAGTTCCGGAAGTTTTGAAATAACGATTTTTAAAGTTCCAAAACAAAGAGATTAAGTATTTTCTTTTAAGATTAAGTTATTTCTTTCAAGTTCCGGAAATTCTAAAATAATGCAACGTGAAAATATGTTCCATAATACCGTAACGATTTAAGAAGTTACCTACAATGGAATGATTTGAATTGTTATGGTATTGTGGAAGCTGGAAAAAAAACGTTATCTTAATAACCCAATTTCTCAAGAATGCGTTATTTTAAAACGGTTCTTAAATAACAGTTCTTTTAAATAACGACCATGATGATAGTGATAACATTGGTGATCGAACATTGGTAATGAGCTTACTCTGGGTCCAAAAAAATAAGTTGTTTATCGCAAATACAATGACGATTCTTTGAAATTTGGATTAACATCTACAAAGGAAAACTGGTTTTGTTCCCGAGTATGGGGCTGTAAAAAAAAAAAATGTATGTTATCTAATGGTGCCACGGTTACAAGAAAGCCCCAACACTATTTGCTGACTTATCATCCTTTGCTTTTAAGAAAAATAAAAGTTACTTTCAAAAGTATCCATCTTCAAAATCCAAGCAAATGAAGATTTTTGAAATTCGATGCGTCTAAAAAAATTCAAATAGTTTATATATATATATATATATATATATAAAATATTTGAATTCATTGCAGTTCATTTTGGCTGAAGAAATTATGTTATCAAGTTGTTGTAAAATTGTAAAAATAATGTCGGTGAATTAGCAGATAGTGGTTTTTGTAAAATACTACATTCGAATGGCACAATCCCTCACAGAATCAGATATATGTCTCAAAAGAACAAACTGCAAAAACATGTAAACTCAAATTTTGCTCTAACAAATCGATGAAACAACGATTACGGGAAAAGAGCTCAGCTAATTGCATTTATTCACAATAATGATAAAATTAATCAGTTTTTATGTTCTGAATTAACTAATTTACAACTCGTAAACTTATTTTTGATGTATTTAGTTCATATTAAGAAGAAACTAAAATTTTACTGGAATTCATGCATTGGTATTTG
>JAPDSC010123685.1:726-31892 GCA_026290005.1 Latrodectus geometricus | reverse complement strand
AAAGTTTTATGCCCGATCAAAATTTTGCTGGGTTACTATATTCTTCCACTGGTGGAAAAGGCCGTGATGTAGAGAGAAGAACTCCGGATGAAGTGTCGACTTCGTCATTTGACGTTGATTAATAATTATGAAGTGAATGGCTGTGTTGAACGGCTTTGTCGTTACAAAAAGATGGTCACACAAACTTATCACTATAACCTATATATATATATATATATAGGTAGTCATAAAAATTGATATTTATTCTACAATTTCTTTACTATATTGAAATTAGATATCTATACATCGTCCCTTCTATCGCTTTTCTGTTTTCATAAAGTGTGAGGAAAAAAAGTATACTTATTGTATAAAAATAGAAAATCTTATTTTAGTTATATTTTTACTTTTACAATAACTTTCTCAATAAAAACATAATTTTTTAATAAAAAATGCATAGTTTTATATTATATTACATGAAAATATTTCTCACGCAATTTTTATTAATCTCTCACATTTAAACTGTGTTTAGTGGTTTCTCGAAAGGAGCATTATTTATTTATTTATTTTTGGAGATAGTGATATTAATTTTATAGGATTTTAAAAATTTACGTCAATAGAATAAGTAACAAATAGTTTATTAAATGCTTTTTGAAATTCCGTTCTGCGGTAGCAAATAATTCATTATAATTTGTATAGGACAATCTTTAAGAAATATGTTAGAACTGTGCTTTATCGCGTATCAAACACTTTAATTATTACTGATTTATTTAAAGATAATGTTTCGAAAAACCGACTCAGTTTCCTATACAGCTAAAGATGATGCATATTATCTTTAACAAAATGGTTTAAAATAATGGATGGAAAATTAACTCGATTTCACAATTTATTCAAGGAAAAAACTACAATTTTTAATATATATTTTCCTGGATATGCGTAACATCTAAAAAAACAAATAAAAGCATTCTCATTTTCAGAAGCATATTTGTACGCGCTTTCTTTTAAATTATTAAATTCTCAGTATTTCTCATTTTTTAGTTCATTTTTTTATGATGGAACTCTTGTATTTTTAAACTTATGAAGTGTTAATACTTTCATAATCGGAATATTGTAATTGCCTGACATTTTTCTGCAAGATTGCATCATAGATTAAATATTAAATCTTCTCAGAATTCCTTTTATCTAATTTTATAAATTGCATCTGTTTATAAAATTAGACAAAAAAAAAATTCTTAATTTTCATATAATTTTATTACATCATCTATTATTTTCCTAAATAAAAAGATACTGATACAGTTGCAGAACGACACTATTCGGATATTCATCCATTTTGTGGAAGATTATTATTTATATAAATTTCTCTTATTCTTTGCAACCTCCGAATTTTCGTCTGAATTGAAATTGAAAATGATTAGCGTGGAATACAGTAAAGCTTATATCACTATGCTGGTTTCTGGCTATTTTAAAACCACTGGTTGTGTTTCACTTCGAAATTTTGATAACAGCGTTAACCAATTAGCTTAAACAGTAATTAAAGACGACTTGCATTCACTGTAATGCTGGACATGCCTCAATGCACCCACGCTGGAACCCTGCCCGCTTCAAGAACTGGTGGCGCAGCTTGTCCTCTTTGAACCTTGCGCCACAAAACCCAACCAACAACAACAGCTTCAAGAACTGATGCGTGATGTTCTTTCTTCTTTTTAAAAATTGTCATTGATTTGTAACCGCTGTCAATAGAGAAAATTATATATGACATTTTAGATTTCTCTTTTTTCTGTATTCCCACATATTTTTTTAAAAACAGAAAAGATATTTTTATTTTTTGCTGTTTTTAAAAAGGTATTTTATTTCCATCCACTGCAGTGTGTGGAAAATAATCTTTCAGAAATATGTTTTCAGTTTCCTCGAGAAACTACTAATCGAAAATTTTTTAGGGGGAGGACAGGAATTATGAAAATAAATATTTTAATATTTAATATAACTTCATAAATAAAGAGAAATTTCAAACTATCCACGTCTCATTTGATTTTATTTATTTATTTTTTTTTTTTTAACTGATTTATATATGAGAACGTTTCCTTGTTCAAAACAACTTTATGGACGAAACTATACAAATTGTAAATATCCTTATTTTATAAATTGTAATTTTTCACCCTAACGCTAATTACACGTTTTCTACGAGATGGTTGGGTTTTGTGGCGCAAGGTCCAAAAAGGACAAGGTGTCGTTTTCTACGAGAAGCCACGTTTTCACTTTAAAGAAAGGTGATGTGTTTGTCTCTCGCTAGTTACTTATATAAAAGAAAGATATTTAAAAAGTTAAATTAGAATAAATGCATTGTGCTTTTCTGGATTAAAATACAAAATCTTTTATGAATTGTATAATAAATCACTTATGAGATTTTAATTTAAATACTACTTTTGAAAGACGTTAAAATAGAACTTATCTCTGAGCTGTTAAGTTGTGAAAAAGTTTCAAGCGTTATCCAATTTATATATTTATTGTTATATAACTGCTACTGTGAGAAATCCCTGAGTAAGTTAATTTTCTGTAAATTTAGTTTAAAAAATCGTGAAGTTATTGCATTGATAAAATTATTTGGATTTTTTAAATTGATCCTTTAAAATTTTTGAAATAATGATTTAAATGAATTAAACTATTTAAATAATTTAAATCACATTTATATATACTAAAATATTTAAAAAGGAGTTTTGATAATTAAATAATTTAAATCACATTTCTATATACTAAAATATTATATAAAAAGGGGCTTTGATAATTATATCTAAGTAACAGGACTTAATTTTTCTCAAGGAATATGATTTTAAGGACAAAAGTTTATTCGTAAATTAAGTGACATAGTTTTTACTTATTAATTTAAATGAAGTTTATAAATTATTTATTATAATAAATGATCTCAAAATGTAATATATTTCAAGGTGCTTAAAGAAAGTTTTACTTCAAATTAATCAAACATATATAGGCATTGAAAAAAAACACTTTTCTCTAAAAATGTATAGTTTTTAAATTTAATTTTTAAAGCTTTATAATTAACATATACTTAAAAGAGCTTTAAACTTGTAATGCATTTTAAGTAATTTCCCTTAAAAATTAAAAAGTAAATCATTATTTTTATATATTGCAGAATGTGTATTTGGAAAATGATTACTTTCCAAGTGTTGTTACATAAATCTGTCAACCAATAGTAATTAAAACTCGTTTTCTAGAGCTGTTCAGATAAATCTATTAATTATTGGCTGAGTATGTTGAAAATAACTTTAAAAAAAAAAAAAAAAAAAAAAAAAAAAACAGTATCTCTTTAAGCATCTGAAATTTCTTTGAACAAATACCTTTAAACTGTAAAAAGAAACAAAAGTAATTAAAATAGTGAATTATGTGTAAAATGTGAAACTGAAAATTTTTTCCAGATAAATTTAAAAGCTTTAAATTTATTTGAGATATATTTTGAACCACTGTAATGTATCAGTCAGTAATAATTATCATAGTTTGAGTAAAATGTGAAATTGTAAAGTATTTAGTATTAGAAAGATTTTAGAAGGATGTATTAATTGCTAATTAAAAAAACTAAAAAAAAAAAATATCGTTAGAAGCTTTCAAATGTCTGTATTTTAAGCGATAGTGGAAGTATATACATCAATATCGCTTATCAATTTTGCCAAGAAAATAATCAGTTGTGTGTAAAAATTATCTGCACTTATTTTGAAGTGCTGTTTCGATTTTCTGTTATTACAAGTTTCGATGCAAGACTTATCGTTGCGGGTGATAAATATTTTCAAAATTTAAGAGAATGTGAAATACTTTTTTTTATATCTAATACATTTCATTATTTATCAAAACATAAAATTATTCATGTTTTATTATTAAAGTATTTTTAAAACAAATCCAATTTATGTATTATATTTCACTAAATTCGCGGGTCTTATCTCTTGATAATAAAACTATTTTGTGTTAATGACGGTTTTATAAATTATCATTAGCTGTTTTTATGTATTTCTTAAATTTACGTGGTTTAAGTTGTACCTAATTATAAAATTTTTAAATATTTTAGCGAACTGGTTAATAATGCAATATGGATGTTTTGCTTATGAAGTGTTCACGTTTGTCTATAAATGTCTAGGAGTTTTCTCGGTTTCTTCTTTTGCAACATGCACATACAGCCTACTATATAAAAAAATCCCTCCATTAGTGCGACAAAACAATACGGTTATTAAATAAAACATTTTATTATTTTTATTACGACTATTATATAAAATGGTTATTAAATAACAACTTCCAGCTGTTATTTTCTTTAGCTACACAATATCAAATAATTTTAAGAAAATACATATAATACTATTTGACTTTATTTTCTTATGTGTTAAATTTTTAAAGCACATAAAATTGCAAGAAAAAAATTTATCAACAATGCATGACTAAATTTAATTTTTAAGTCAATAAAATATATTGTAAATCATTTTATTATTTAAGAAAAGTGGCTTCACTTCAATTATAATGTTAATCTTACTTTTATATGCAATTTATTTTTCATTTAATAATTAATACTAGTAATTAATTATAAAGCAAATATTATTACAATATAATGCTAACAAAAAAAATTATTCCCTATACGAAATCTAGAAGATAATCGTTTAAATACTTCCCCCCCTTTTTTTTTTAAATCATTTTATAAAAAAATTTTTATTAGCAAGTTTTAAAAAATTTATTCTTTCATTTATGTTTTGATTATAATCATGCTTTATGGGTAGGATAATAATTTGCGTCGAAAGCAATTTGAAAAACGATAAAAATTT
The DNA here is from genome assembly GCA_026290005.1 of Latrodectus geometricus. NCBI lineage: Eukaryota > Metazoa > Arthropoda > Arachnida > Araneae > Theridiidae > Latrodectus > Latrodectus geometricus. The sequence goes on along the minus strand of JAPDSC010123685.1, from coordinate 27,102 downwards.
ACAAATGTTAAAGATAAATATCAGTTTATTTGAACGAAGATTTTATGTTTGATTTTGAGAATATTTGTGGCAACAAATTCAGAGCAATTGTAACATTTATGCTTGCTTGTTGTTTTGAAATTAATTTTGGCACAAATCAAATTTTAACTACTTAAAAAAAAACTGCGATTCTCCGAAAAGCTCAAATGCCACTAATCTCGATAGTTGTTACCAGCACACTCAATCCTTTTAAATCTCAAGTTCAATCATTCTGACCAATCTAGTTATTGTCATTTTTTTTTTATTTTGAATTCTCAAAAAACATTCAAGCTTGCCAATTATTTCAGTATAAGATTTTTCTCTTTTGCCGGCGTTATATACGTGTAATAAGGCCATCATGCCTCGTTCTCAAACCAGCTTGTAAGTCTTTTTAACAGGCCATGGGAAGCAAGCGAGCTGAGTAGTTTTTTTCTTTCTTTTTTATCTTTCATTTCTAATGACTGTTTACGACTTTCCTTTAATAACAGTCGTCTGCGAAAAGGCCTCGAAGTCACGTGATTCTATAAGAATTGTAATGGAATGAAATGAATTGACGCACCCGTTGCTTCAGAGTTAAGTTTTTGCTGAATAGAGGGGAAAACAAATCGGTTTCCAAAGATTAGTGCTCTTTTTCCTGCACGTATTTAAGGATATTTTTTCGAAAATATTTTTTTAAATTTTAAATAATTTAAATATAACCTTAATTTTTTTTTCATAGCAAGTTTTAGAATATTAATAACTGATAATTAGAATAAAACTGCAATATTTATATTTACATTTTTTAATGTAACTAAACTAATACATCAAATTTTTAATTAATACTCAAATTTATATTTTATACCCCTAAAATTTTTATAATAACCCCTATATTTATTATCTTTATCTGTTAATAAGGAAGTTGATACAGATTATATATATTTATATCTTTCGGAAAGGAACCGATCTGACAGCTTAATGACCAGTGCTCTGGGCTTCAGTTTAGTACTTCATAGACTCGATTCTCGCCTCCGAGTATCGAGTCCATCCCGAGAATGTTCGATAGAGGTTTGGAATACATTTTAATCTGCAAATCGCTAACAAATTAGTTTTCATAAACAATAAGTGAATCAGAGTATTTAACAACCTATCAAACCACATCAGAAATCGGTATAAATATTTATACATATTTCATTTTTGCAATTTAGTTTATTCATAGAAGAGTAAAATTGTTACTATTGCTTTAAAAATTCAAAGTAAAATTCTTTTGTAAACTTAATATTCACGTTGAATAATAGTAAAACATTATATCAAGTATATGTACAATAAATATAAAAGCGAAGTTAAAAATAATAGATTGCAATTTATTTTAATTTTTACTATTATTAAATATTTTTTAACTTTTTATCTATCAATTTATTAAGTAGATAAAGCTTGATTAAAATATATTTACAATTATCAGTGTCCATAGAATATTGCTAATACTTTAAGTAATATACATCATTTTACTTTTCATTAGTAGACTTAAGTAAATGCTCGAGTTAACACGGAATCCCAAATGAGGCGATTCGAGATTCATTTTATAAACAAAATGAATCTTGAATCTTCTGTAACATAATTTATACATCTTATGAGAAACCAATAAAAAACCAATGATGAAAATAAAATATTACACAAAATTATATGATTTTGTGCTCATTATAAATCTTATGCTTTTTTTAAACAAATATTTATTATCATCATTACTATTTAAAATTAAACAACAATTAATTTATGTTTTAGATTCAAATGAATCGATTTAAAATGTAATAGAACAGGCTGAATGTGACACCAAGAGCTATAATATATGTTTTATTTTATAGTGTGTGCTTACACAGCTTCTTAATTAAGTGTAAAAATCTTAAAGTGATTATTCACACAAGAAAATCAAAAATTTTTTTGTTATGTAGTATCCAAGTTCATGACACATCATAGAACAAATTTACATAAGAAAAGGAAATAAATTTATATTTTGTGGGAAAAAAATGAAAACTTTTAATGTATTTCTTTAAAAAATTTAAAAAAGTCCGATATTTTTTATATTTAGTCGATAGATATATATTAATTCGATTATATATAAATTTTTAGTTATTTAAAAAAGGGTTAATTATTTTTATTCTGTAATATTCTCTTGTTGGTTTGGGTTGAATGACAATGTATAAAGGAGACTTTTTAATTGAAGAAAAATATAGAGAAATTCAAACAGTAGTTTAAATGATTACTTGATTTAGTTCAATACATATTAGTATATGTGTACTTAAAAGTTCACATTCATAAAAATGAGTAGGTACATAGCAGGCAAGGCAAATTTACGAAACTGGATTTTATTGAGGTAGGGGGCAAAACACAATTGTGGTACGAAGAAAACGATATTAGTGTGATCATAATTTCTCAACTCGAGTTTATTTCACGGTTGAGTGGTAATGACCAAAAACCTCATTTTATTCATACTTCTTCTCGTGCGCCCTTTTGATAGCAATCCTTTCTCTCAGATGCATATAAAAATAAATTACCTGAAGGTAGAAGAAATTAAAGTGTTCGGAAAAAGCAATGGAATATCGATCACTTTAAATGTCGTAAATAATCGTTATCTTAATCTTCATCTTGATTTCGTGTCTTCTCTCTTCCGGACTTAGAAAAAGTCTTCTTGATCACTTAAGGTGTGCCCCGGAAGTAAAACTGATCCACATATGAAACTAAATCGGCGATTTGGCGAGCGCCAAATCAATTTAATCTACTCCATTTTTTTCTGAATGCTTGAATTAAATTTCTCTTCCAAATTTCAAAAACAGTGCCTTCATCAATAAATTCATTTAAATTTACTTGATATTACTATGTTAATTTTTACTTAAGAAGGTAAAAATTTAAATGAAGGCATGTTTTTTTAAGCGATTTCAATGTAGAAATAAATTACAATGCCAGTTAAAAATTTCGAAACAATTTATCTAAAAAATATCATTAGCTATTGATTGTAACAATAATATTTGAATAAGTTAATAATCTTGATACCTTATGAATCATTTTTATGTTAGTGAATCTTATAGGAAATTGTTATATTTTGCTTTTTATTGCTACAATCAAATGAAAGCACTCTTAAATATACTTAATATATTTTTCTGTTTCCATGATTACAATAAAACATTCGTTAAAGAGAAAGGAAAAAACAACTGTATACGAAATATTTAAAAATATTATATTTTCGCTTTAAAAATATTTTTCTGACAAATATTTAACACATTGTTTTGTTTTAAATAAAATATTTTCGAAGCTCGACAAAATTTGATCAAGTAAATCGCATTTTCTTCACAATTATCATTTATTTATTTCCTAAAATGTTTTACTTATATCCTCTTAAATTTATAAATATTTAAATGTAAAATAATGCATGATCCTTTTAATAACAGAAAATAAAATAAAATATTAATTTGAGACATAATAATGCTCTTATATTAAACGACAAGAATCAAAAATAAAAATAATTGAAATTTAAATGATGTCAAAACGGTTTTGGTATAAATTGTTCAAGTAATTTTAGAAACTAATATTTCAGTCCTTCCCCCCTTTCTTATGAACAGTTAAAATGTATAAACAAAAGAAAAATTAAAGAAAACCAAACTGATTCACGTTTAAAAATAAATATTTTAATTTGAAATTGGACTAAATTCATCATGACTGGGAGTTCTTAATTTTAGTATGCTAATTTTATAATTTCAAACTATTAATTTATAAATAAATAAAACTATTTTTAATTTATTTTTCTTAAAAAAAATAAAAGCATATATTCTGTATAGACTTTTTAAGTAGATAATTTACTTTGTGTTAACGATATTAAGATGCAAAAGAAATATTACTTTTGCTTTTTTTATAAAATAATAATTTTCATGTGTGATTTACTATTCACATTGGCATTAAAAATTTCATTAAATATTATTCATGATTTCATAATTATTGTATAATATTTTATAGAAAAATGTTCACATAATATTCATTTCTTTAAACATTGTTACTAAATAATAATATCTCTTTATCCAGAAAGATTCTTGAGTAATTTATAAAAATTTTATTTATTTAAATGTTTTATTATGGTTAATTTATTTTTCACAGAGAAAAAGTTTGGTCTGTAAACTCTGATAACACAAAGAACAACACGCATTTCTTTTCTTTTCCAGTTATCCATCTTGTTGCCAAATAAAATGTGTAATAATTTTTAATTTATAATCGTTTGCAAATAGAGTTCTATATTTCTTTATTAAAATCGTTACTGTATTGTTTACACAAAAATATGAACTTTATCAGAAAATTGTGAATAATAATTAATATACATGGGGTTTATTCATAATAAATTATTTTTATCTTAAATCGAATGAAAACGATTAAATGTTCATTATAAATTCCAGTATGTGTTATTTTTTTATTCAGTAATTAGGCAACGTGATTAAATTTTGGCAGTTATTCCAGCTGTTATTAAAAAAAAGAAACAAGTGCGATTATTTCCTCTCCATAGCAGCTTGAAATCGAAGCGTGAGAATAAAATGTCCACTATGATTGATGATAATGATTTATTTTTCTTTTTTGTGTTGCTACTTGTTTGAATTGTGATAATTGATGAACCTTATCTCGTTTATTAATGCTCTGATTTGTATTTAATGAGTAATTCTCTTTATTATTGTTTATATTCATCAGTAAACGGAGAAAATTGCCTTTTTAAGCTATTATCTAGTTTTTTCTTTACCCTTTTCCCACATTTTCTAACAGATCCTCATTATTTTTGATTATCAGTTTCTTTTTTTTTAATATTATTTATTTATTTTTTACTTTTCGAAAATAGCTATCCTTAATTCTTTGCAGATTTAACATAGAAAGCTTACGTTTTTGAATAATTTGCGTTTTTATTAAGTATTTAAAAATTATAATTTTCAGTCAATTTATAATGAAATCAATATCTTTATAATGTCTATTCAATAGATTAAACACAACTACTCCGTAATCATGTGACTTTTTTGATTTTTATAGAAATTGTAATACTACTCTATCCATTCAGTGAAATAATTTGAATAAATTTCAATCTAAATAAAGAATATTTTTATAGTTTTTTATAATATAATTTCTGTATATATGTTTTTGAATAATTTCTTATTTTTCTCGGCAGTTAAAGATTTAGCATCATTTTTAGCTCATTGAAATTAGTCTAATCCGTGCTGTCAAAGAAATATATCAAATATAATTTTTTTAGATTTTTCATGACTTCTAATTTTGCTCTCTACTAAAAGTTGTAATTCAACTATCACGTCAAAGAAATAATTGAAACTAATATGTCAATAACAATTACTTCTTTATAGCATTATTCCTGTTTTTGGTTTTTATTTGAAAATTTTGCCATTAGTTTTCATTGAAATTTAATCCCAGAAAATAAATCAATTTAATATGTATCCTTTCAAAATATGCTGAAAACTTGTAGATAATCATTTATAAAATCTACTAACACTGATTTCAAAAAAATTACATTTACAATTACTCTAACTGATTTTAAATTATTTAAAAATCCCCTATCCATTATGCTTAATTTATTAACATCGATTTTTATTACGACAAAATGATTTTCCCCAAACATAGAATCACAATAAGGAGATAGTTGACTATTTACCCTTTCCATGATGATTGTGTCAGGGGTGGTTGGCCTATAACCACCGTAGTTCTCGAAATTGCTTCTCCTTACTCTAAAGGCTCCCCCCCCCCCACTTCATATTTACAGCTCTACCCCCCTCCCCTCCTCGGCGACTGCTTGAAACTTCCACTCTATTCTCAGACTATTCGTCGACTGATCTCTTTATATATAATTTCTCCTACTATTATTATTATCATTTCATTCGGATAAAATCTAATTCCCCAACATCTGCTTAAAATTTCTTTCTTTTATTATTATTGGATCTTCACTTCATTTCATTACTTGTTATTCGATAAAATATAAAAAGAAAATATAATAACTTATTTTTATTCTTTTCTTTTTTTTTTTTTTTTTTACGCTAAAATAATTTGCTTTCTCTGTATGATTTACGCTGTTATACGGTTGGCTAAACTCGGAACGTTTGTTTCAATCTCCCCCCCCCCATTTTTGTGTAGTCCATCAAGCTCCTTGTTTTAGTGTTATTCTCTTGCTATCTTAGTATATATTCATCAAAATCATGATAAAATTAATGATTGAGTTAAAATAATGGTGCTTTTTATAGCATTTAGTTTCTACCACAAATTTTAACTTCTAGAAAAATGGTATAATTTGAGATGATAATCTTCAATAAAGTTATGTGCTTTTATAAACTTAACAATAGCGTTAGCTCTTATAAGCAAACAAGCTTTTATAAATAAACATGTTTACTTTTACAAATTTTTAATAAAATAATTCAATCATGAAAACTTAGTCTCCAAATAATTAATTGAAATACAAATATAAAAAGAAAATTTCTTTTAAATGAATTCATTTCATATTATTTTAAGATGGAAATTACGTAAAAAAAATTATTTTCACAACTTTTTGTTGGAAATTAAACGTGATTACTAATTTTACATTTTATACCATTTATTTGTTATTCTTCAAAAATGTTCTTTTAAAAATAGCAAACATTTAAGTTTTAAAAATAGTAAATAAAAATGTATTTTAATGTATATAAAATGTATTATAAAGTATGTAGAGCTAAAAATGTATTTTTGAATGCTTCCCGCATATACTTTGAATTATTTTAAATTAGATCTCGATTTATTGTTGTATAAGTATGTATTTTACATGTGCGTTTATTTTATTTGTGTATAGTCAACTTGGAAAGTAATATTTTTTGTGTCCTTCAATTTTCTGGTTAGAAATTTGTCAAATAATCAAAACAACATTTAATAATGGTTTTTTAACAGGATCTGAAAAAGTTTATTTAAAAAACATTTTAATATTTAATGAAAAAAAATCTAAAATGATGTAATGTTTAAAATAAAATCCTCAAATCAGAGAAGTGTTGCACATTACTTATTTTCCCCATTTCTTTCTATACCTGTTTCATTAAGGCTGAAACAAAGTATGTACATTTTATTACAAAGTCAAATTACAGGCTTAAACGCAATTAATCAGACAAAATTTTAATAGCGCATTGGGATTTCACTGAGAAACCAGTTCTGACATGTCCTTGGTTAGTCATCAAAAATGAATAGTACTGACATACAGAAATCAAATTAACCGATAATCATTTTAGGAAAACTGGTATCATGTTAGTCTCGGTGAGTTTTGTTAGTCAATCCTTTACGGGTTTTTTTATTGCCATGCTTTTAAAGTGAAAGATAGCTTTTGTTTTTAGTAAAACATTTGATATTCGCTAATATATTCATACAGTGTAAATCAATTAATTCAAATATAAGTTGCAGAATAGAAGTAACTTAAATGTTATAGAAATAAATCATACCACCCTGTTATCACTTTTACGAAATTTGTGTTTAGGTTTCTCTTTTAACTGTTGATACAGAAATAAAATGTATTTATATTTTTTAATCTTATCGATACACCATCTGGGGCGTTATCCATTTTTAAATTAAGGGAATCTGATTTTTTATTATTTTTTGTTTTTGTACCATTTATATGCCTTTTGTACATAATAAAGAGGGTCGCCATAGAAATTGTTTTGAAGTTTTCTATTTTCAAACCATTCACCATTTTGAATTACGTGCAAGTGACTGTGATGGTATCTGAGGCAGCCATCTGCATCTCCATATCAGATCAGAGTGGGGCCTTAGGCCTTATAAAATTAAGTTAAAAAATTTAACAAATCATCTTAGTATGGTGCTCTGTGATTGGATCAAGGAAAATCACATGACACGTGATATCTTAACAATTGAAGGTTCAAGCCCACGAATTATGGTAAAGATGATAGTTTCAACGTAATTTAATGATAGAGCCATACTCTTTAAGGATGTTGCTCTTTATCCGGACCTTGTTTCTGACTAGATAATGAATTTTTTTGTATTCCGTATGACTATTCTAAGTGTTTCCGACTTTTCCGTTTGTCCGCTCTTATGACACATACATACATAATGGTGCAGGCTAGCCCCAGACTATACCGTAAGGTTCATAAGCTTAAAAAACTCACTTACCACCAAGCGCCTAGCGATTTGGAACCATGGTCAGGTGGGGAGGTCAAGCCTCAGCTGGCACTTTTCTCTCTACTTCCACGCCACACCAGTGGCAGCACTTTGAACGTTACATTTTAACATGAACACGTCTCCAATCCACGTATCTCTATCAACCTTACTGCCCGAGCCACCGGAACTTTCCCTTATGATACATCTATGGCCCGCTATCCGTGAAATATCCTCCTTCCAGGTGTCACTAATATATCAACAGTACAAGCCTTACAAACTTTTAGTTGTCAAACTGTCGTAAAATAAGAAAGAGTCAGTGTTTTTTTTTAAGTATAGTCAATAATACTATAATTTGGAATCATTGTTATGTCACTTTGCTACTCCTTGCTTTAAAAGTTTGTGCAAGAGATTGATTCCTGATAAAATATTTAATCAAATATTTCTATTAGTATGTCAATAAAGAAATCTTAACAATAGTTTTCATTTGTCTGATTGTCTTCAAGTACAACACAAATGCTGTTGTTTGAAATCATTGTTTATTACTCGTTGCTTAATATGTTTATGCAAAAGATTCCTATATAAAAAATGGGTAATTACACTATTTGTCCTGCTAATATATTTAATATTCAGTGGTCATGAAATTATCATGTTACTTAATTCCCATACTATGGTAATTTATCGAAAAAATACTTTTGCATTACGCATTATAAGTTGGATTTCAAAATTTTTATAACTGTTTATTAAAAAATATGGTTTCAATATTAGTATTTTTAGGTTCATACCCCAATTTATATCCATAGAGTAAAATGTTAAGTATGTAAACAAGTGAAAATTATTGACAGACAATGCGTTAATCGTGTAAGTACATATAACCAGAATGTTTGGAATAGGATCGAAATCAGTATGAAGAATTTGTTGTTCGATGTTGTTTTTTAAATCAATTTCTTTATACAATCAAGTTTATTTATGTTTTTTACTTCAAAAGTGATAGCAAACTTTACAGCAGACTAACTTTCCAAAGTATTGATTTTAAATGAGATGTTGTATGATCAAATTTTTCAAATATTGACAACAATTTAAAACGTTCTGTGTAGGGTTATATTTTTTAAAAAAAATCGAACTTTGCATAGCTATTTGTTTCTTCCAATTATGAAATAATTATAAATGTAGGGCTGATTAATTAGTTTTGAAACTACTGGCCTAAAAATAATCAATACCCTTTGTTAGACTCAGATTTTCTTTTGTTTGTTCTATTTTGAAATGTTAACAAATTGTGCAACAAACTGTTTAACTATCCCAATATTTATCTAAAAGAAACAGTTACTATTTTTGAGTGTGTTACAGTTCTCACAAGGACTGGGAAAAACATAAAATGTCCCTTGGTTGAGATAGATAATTTAAAAAATATTCTCCAAGTCCTTTCTAATTTTTTTTTCTTTTTTCATTTATAAATGGTAGAAAAATATCCAGCAGTTAAATAATTTTGGAAGACATTGACTGTATTATTCTGATTGAATTTCTTAAGCAAATCGATAAAGCAAAGAAAATACGTTTTCTGGAAACGGATTTCTTTTTCAATTCGGAAACACACGACGTAAAACACATTTTTCTTATTTTGCTTCTTAGTAAAATCTTGCTCTCGTTTTCTTCGAAATTTCTTTCTTTAATTCCGAAATAAGAGAAACATAAATAACACATTAATTAATATTTCAATGTATTTATATAGAAACAGACATATTATTCTGAGAAATATTAGTTCTCGTTGCTGGATTTATTGCTTGAAAAGAATTGCAGAGTTGTTGTTTTCGAATATCTTCAGTTCTGAAACTAAGCAAAGGAATTAATTTTTCAGGGTATTGACCAAAAATAAATATTTAAATAAAAAAGAAACAAGAATCCTTGCTTGTGACAAATTCTATTTTTATTTTATTTTAAAGTATTGTAGCAAAGTTTACATCAGATTGATTAACATTAACAGATGCTACATTCAAATAAATAGTATTATGGTTGTGGAATTTTCAATAGAAACAAACAAGTTAAAAACAAATTTTAAATAAAAAAAGGCTCCTTGAAATTCCTCACCTGTTTGAAGAAGAGGAATACCAGTATAAAAACAAGTGTCCTGCCTTCCAAATACTTTACCGGATTACAGTTACGTGACCTATCAGGTTTCAACCTACCGCGATTCGAACAGTGGTTTCCGACAATCCATCAAACTTCCCTTTTTAAGGTGGAGGAGATGAAAAAGAACCAAAATAAAGGAAGACAAAATTTCAACAACCTCGGGAAAGGCCGGATTTTGGAAAAAAAAAAAAGTGGAAAAGCCTCTTAGTAATGAAAGTCCTCCCTCCGGTGGACGGGGAATCACTTCCGGAGGCGATCGAATGTCCAGGTAATGTTTCCTCTTCGATTTACCTGTGGAAACTTGGCCTCAGGAAGTGTGCGTAATTTTATATGAGGAAGGTTTAGAATGACTAACCGAAGTAGTTTTAGCTATCGTCCCGAAACACCCCCCGATAGATCTTTCTACGATTTCTTCAGAAGCGTTTGCAACAAAAAAGATAATTTTCGTTTAAAAAAGTTATCCGTAGAAATAGATCTTATGCCTCCACTGGAACTAACCTCGGTATCTAAACTTTTTTGATTGTTTTCATTTTGAAGCAATAATGAAATTTTGTAGAGAGAGAAGTCACAAATTTTTCATATTTTTAAGGTCATATTTGTTGAGGAATCATTGGAAACACCTTACCCGCTTCCCTGAGTAATGCCGACTTTAACTCTGGTCCATAAGTTTAGCAATAGGTTATCATCAAATTACGCACACACACACACAATTTTATTATTTATTATTTGATGGTAATTATTATTTTTTATTGATATACATTTTTTTATCGAAATAAATTGGTCATAGCAGAATTTGTCATTTTATTTTTGCAATATTTTTACCCCATCTGAAACTTCGTGGTATAGTGGTATCCTTTCGAACTTCCATCGAACAAGTCTCAGATTCTATCCTCGGGATGGGAAAGATAGACTAGTCCATTCGTACCTTCAGTAGATCGATAAAGCTGAGTATCAAGCGTCCTTAGGATTTAAAAACTGGGGCTTTCGCATTAGGCTGACCATCTAACCAGGATATAGGCTTCGCACCCCAGAGCTCTCGGTCAAGAAAACAGATATGGACACTATAAGCTTTGTTCCCTCAATGGGCTGTCGTGCCACGGAGTTTAGTTTTATTAGCTTAGAAATTTTTAATGAAATAAATGTAACTGTTAAATTAATAATATCAATATTTTGAAAAGAATTGATTGAAATTACTGTACATTAACTAATGAATATTCCGCGGATGTTGAGCTTTCACATCTGAAAAAAATCAAAATTCAACTTAAAACTTTCATATCATATTTTATTTCTGTTCTTTACGAAATAAAAATTATAATAGTTTTTTCTTTCCTATTTTTTTAATGCTGGTAAGAAAAGCGGTTGTAAAAAGAACATTTCGAAGAAATTCTATGAATTATATTTATTTTACTACTATAATAGCTGAAAGATTGAGTCAAACTACCTGGTAACTGTTACTTCTTAACTGGTATCAGTTTGCATTTTATTTTTTTACGGATTTATAAATATTCTTATAAAAACGTAAGTGTTGGATTTCTTTATAAAGACTTTTTTCAAGATGTCTCATATCCTTACAGCTATAATACAGTATTTATATTCATTTTTTGGAACCCAAATATTAGAAACAAATAAAAAATCTTCAAACTTTCGTAAAAAACAAGCCATCTTGAATCATTTCCTTCTTAGAAATGTTCAACAAGCAACCTTTTGTTGTCTTTTAGCACCCGCTAATAAAGACAACTTGATGGACTGTTAGAATTTGATAGCTAATAAGTTTGGTTAGGTTCCCACTTTGTCGTCACTTTTATCATACGAGGGTAATTCGAAAGGGACCTGTAGTTTAAATGAATTCCAAATAACTATAAATAGCCATCTCGGAAGTGGGAGTCGGGAATTGTACTCGTGAATTGTTGAACTGAAGCAGAGCACTAACCATTCAGTTGCCAGCTGAACTTGGTAGCTAATATGAAAGTGGTTATTTGCTTGATATATTAGTTTACGATATTATTTTGCATCTAAGAGCTAGCACGCGCGATGAGAACTTTAGATCTTAAATTAATAACATATGTTAATATAACATTAAGGATTAATATAACTTAAGGAAAAAAATCCAAAGTAAGATATTTTTCACTCGTCATTTCGATTAACTCTGAATTTTGGACGAATGTCAAGAATGTTACAAATACATAAACTTTATATTTTTGTATGTTTATCAAAACATTCCCACTACTGTTCTAATCTAAAAATCTTGAAATGTTATTGTCTCTTAATCGTTCCAACATAATTTTTTATTCAAGATTGCTCATTCCAGAAAAAATTATATTTTAAATCAATTATTTATTTGTAAAATTATCAATTATTTCAGATTTTCAAATTATAAGAATTAATATATAAAAGAAATCCTATACAAATAATAAGTTTTCCATACATAAAGACTTTAGTAACTGAAAACTGGCAACTGAAAGATTAATTTGAATAATCTCCAAATTCATATTCCTTCAATTCCAAATTCAGCTCCAAATAAATAATTTTATAGGTAAGAGATTTGAAAAAAGTATACAATATTATTAAATCTAACTTTAAGAATATAGTATACATGACGTATGATAGAAGTAGACTTCATATATGGAATAGACTTTTAAATAAATTAGAATTAAGATATTTAAAGATGATCATTTTGCAAGGAAAGGAGAAAAGTTCTAAATTCACATGTTCTCCAAATCTCCTTTGCTTGGAACAGAACAGTGACTGACCAATTAAAGCAGAATTTGTCGGTGAGCTAATTGCCATTTCTTCTCCGTAATTGGCTCTTTATTAAAATACGTGACAGTGTTGCGTGAATAAGCAAGGACGAAAAATTAAGGACCGAAACTAACCGACTGACCTCGATTAGATGGATAAAGTAAAATATTATATTCTCTATGAACACAATATAACCAGATAAGCAGCTTATTGCATGCTGATAGAGACTTTTTCTTATCTGCTTTATTTTTTTTCTTGAAAGATTTAATCATTGTCATTTATTGTACCATCGTGAGGCAAATAATTAAGAAATGTGTGTTAATGTTTCAATTTGAAATAACAATTTTATAGAATAAGCATATGATTAAAATTTATAACATACTTTATTTTTCTCAATCGATTACTATTTAAATACAGAATTTTAGAATTTTCTATTTTTTGAGTTAGAAATATTAAAGTTAGTAAATTTGTTTTAATATATATATTTCTCTCTTATTAACATATTCATTATAAATAATCTATACCAAATGGAAGTCATTTTTCTAATCGTTATTTTAATAATAAATTGATATACTTCAAAGACAATGTATGAAATATTCATTAATTAGAATTAGTTTATATTAACATACTAATACAACATTAGCTTATTAATATAAACAAAGTATTAATGTTAAAGTTAAAAATCAATCTAAAGTTTCCTTTTATCAAAAGCTCTCTTACAATATATTAATCATATTTATTTTATTTATTTGTGAATTGCTAAATTACAGTATCTAAATGGCTAAGCTATTTAAAGCAATCCAATTTTTAAATCTAAAAAAAAAGAAAATTTTTTTTTGTAGCAGCAAGAATAAGCTTTGAAGTAACATTAATTTTTAAGCTTTAATAATTTTAATGATAAATTGGGTATAAAACATCCTCATTAATATGAATATAATGAAAGTTTATTGATTTAATGATAATTAGATATGGTAAAATAAGTTTGGATAGATATAGTATTTTTTTAGCAGTTGTTTTAATGTTATAGATAGTAAGAAACTAAAGTGACTTACGGAAATGCATGAAGAGTGGTTGACATTATTTTATTGAATCATTAACGGGTCCAATGAATAAAAAACTTTCAAAAACCATAGTATAACAATCCTGTTAAGTACGAGAACCGAATTTCTTACATATTAGGTGGTCACAGTTATGGGTTTCCACAAATGAAAAGTCATCCCAGAATGCTAATACGTGTTAGATGCTTAAAGAAGTCGGACACCATTGTTCACTATACACCTAAGTCTGTTTTTACACGGTAGATTGGTTCCAGAAGAAGCCGTGTAAAAAAAAACGTGTAAAAAAAGACATTGATCTTATACAAAAATGGGTGATTTGTTCCTAATCTCTAAAACCTATTAAAATTAGTGAAAAACAAGAATTTTTAAGAACAAGAATTCATGTTTATTTTATTAAATCAAATATATAATGCTTATTTTCACAAGCATAGTAATTAATGATAAAAAAGATATGCACTCTAATCTTAAAAGTAATATAAATTAAATGTATGGCAAGTTCAGGAACTAAAAAACTATGTTGTGAACGAAAAGAATAGGTTATTCAATTTTTCCAAAGAAATTGCCTTCCGTTTTAGTTTTATATCTGACATTTCCTTTTAGGGATACATAAAATATTTAACAAAATTAAAAAACATAAATAACTGAATAAATACAAAATATTTTTTGGCTTACCTTTTATCTTAATGCGTTAAAATTAAATTTAATGGAAAATCAAATTTGCCTGCAAAAAATTTCTTTACCAAACACGTCTTATTGCATTGACAGTTCACAAAATATTAACACGTTTCAATTGCTCTGACCAGTAAATTTTATTGTATGCACATAAAGGGAATTCCCCTACTTGTTTGTACGCGCTAAAGGGGAATTCACTTAAATCTTTAAGCTAGTGTTCGCAAACTATCGATACTATCGATGGTTTCAGACTTTTTTCTTTCATAAATACTTTTTTGTGATATGAACATACTTCGCAAAAATTAAATTTGACAAAAAAAATTTAAGTACATAAAATTTCAAATCGTGCTAAATGGAATAAAATCGTGTAAAAAAATTAAAAATATTCAATTTTCAAACCGTGTTATATCAAAACCGTGTACAAAAAGACCGTGTAAAAACAGACTTAGGTGTACTGTCAAAATAATATGCAGAATATATAAGTCCACTTAAATCTAATATCTTTTAGTTACAATGTCGTATTAAAAAGCGTATTGATACCGACCAAAAATACTATCGTAAAATAACTAATCAATTTTGGAGAAACGTGGGCATGTTATAAAATTCTGCCTACGTTTAATCAATTTTAGAATCTATTACAGCCCAAGTTTGGCAGTAAACTTGAGCAACCAATCACAATTCGTAACATCCCGAAAACAAATGCTTTATCTTTACTAACTGAATACATTAAATTTGAAAAAGTGGCGGAGGAAAGAGCAACCCGTTGAAACCGGGAGAAGAAAATAATAAAAACGCTTCATCTCTTGAGTATCAGCATAAATTCACCTGTCCCACCATGAGAAAGAGAGTGCGTGTGGATTTTGATGATGAACTTTCTCACACATGTGTTGCGGTGAAGAGAAGCTGGGAATTGTGGGTCAGAAAGTGAGATAGGAAAGGAGAACGGAGGTGTTGAATTCGAAAACATTCCTATCTCGAAATCTCTTTTTCGACCACGGAATATGAAAATCTCACTTCATTACATTTCGGGTATGAATTCGTTGGGAAATTATCTGGAATCGTCTGAGAACAAACGTCGCGCCATGCTGATTTAGATGTCCAATTTGTAAAATTTTGACTACCCTAGGATTTTCTTTTAGTTTTTCGTTTTACCTCAATACAAAAAGCTATAACTTAACTATATAACTAATACCTACATTTGCAAACTACCTTTTATTATTCTTAAATTTATGATTTTTTTAAAACATTTTCGTATGTGTTGTTAAAATTTTCTGCAATAATATATTTAATTTATTTTGTAAACTTTTATTTCACTATATTTAGTTATTATAATAATTTTAAAATTTTCAACTAACTAATTATTTTATGCGATGTTTTAGTTAGTTTTGTTCATGAAAGTTAATTCAACCAGGTCCCAATAATTTTGACTGGCGCAGCTTGTCCTTTTTGGACCTTGCACCAGAAAACCCAACCAACCAATGATTTTGACAGCACATAGTAAATGGCTTAATGTCAAGGCCGTTGTAACATCTAATGCGCTAATTGTTTTCTAAAAGGACTTTTTATAGATAGAGGCGTGTATTCACTTGAAAGTAAAATCCAGAAAACTTCCAAGCATTCACCATGTTAGACGTACATGTGGAAGATAGAAATGTAACTTTTATCTCTTGTTCAACTACGTTTGGAATCGAATCCATGATATTTTGCTCAGAATAGCGTTTTTTTTTTTTTTTTTTTTTTTTTTTTTTTTTTTTTTTTTAATAATCCCATTGAATTAAAGCATTTATGCTTTCAGATTATCTGATTAACAATAATATATAATGAATTATATGATTAACAATAACTTCGATTTAGCTTTTCATGCCAGTTTCAAATTGTGTATATTATTAATTATTTTGATTATAAATTTGAACTCCTGTATTTTATTCAACAATATAAAAGGAAATATATAGTTGATATGAAATTTTTAAGACCTAATTTACCTTCTTAATCATTTTTTATGTTACAAATAAGTTAAACGTAATATTCTACATATGATAGAGTAACTTATATAGATGAATGTAGAATAATAAGAAGAATTTTTCTGAGAATTTCCTCAAAGCTGACAATTTGATTGATGTATTAATTACAACATTTGCATGCCTTTTGGTTAGTTTTATTTTTGTAATGATGCTGCCACTTGTAACTTGTGAAACTACTAGCAGAATGCCACGGAATTTTAATGCTCCATTAAAATCATGATTATCGGCAAATGGGGTGATTCGACTTCAAGTATTTACAGTCGTGACCGAATCGCCCTTCCGTTGAACTTTTATCAGACCCAACAACAACTGTTGTTGTTGACCTTGAGGGGCAGAGCCTTTGCCCAATTGAAGATAGCCGCAATTATAACTGCAAAAGGAATTAGTCATGCAAATTGGACGATAGAAACCCTTTCGTTCCCACCAAAAACCTCCTGATTATGTCTGTAAATGAGAAGAAAGTTATTCGGTGAGGGAAACAGGGTCACGGCACGTATTACACACGTACTCATTAGAAAATACAATTTTCCCTCAACAAAGTGAAAGAAAGAATGAAAATTTCGAGGAATATTTAAAGAGATAATTTATAGAGTCAGTTTTCGATAATTATCGCGTTTCAAGTAATTACCGTAAAAATAAAAAATACCAGATTGACGCACTTCGTCATAGTTGATGCAGTAAGCTTTTTGTTTATTCAGGAAAATTTTCTGTGAGTTAGAGAAAGTTAAAGAACGAAAGTTTTCCTGCACAGAATGCTATGACGCTATTTAAAGTTTTCTTTAAAAAAATAGCCTTAAAATAAATAATACCTATATTATGTAATCTTAAACGTAGTGTCGCCATTAAATTTTCTCAAGTTTGAATAACTAAGTGATTCCATTTAACGTTCTTGACTAATTTCAGAAGTATTTTAAAAAATCCTTTTAAATTTTTTAAAATTATGTGATGAAAAATATGGAAAATCTTTATTTAAGTTCTGAGAAAATGGTGATATTATATTATGATGAACATTAGTGGCTATAATTTTGCGATTATTATTAAATGAAAAATAAAGAAATTTCAATATTTTAACAATTGAATCAAGTCAATCAACAATGAAAAATATATTTCACACGTTCCACAATAATTAGAATCATGAAAGAGGTAATATACTGACTATTTAAATCGCTACATTTAGGAATAAGAATAATGCAATCTCATTTGCGTGTAATAGGACGGAGAAATAATTAAATCTATCCTTGATTTGGAGAAATTAGCTACCAGGATTCGGTACAGTGATCTTTTGGTTGTAACAGCGTTCGTAAGTTATTGTACGTTGACACCAACTAACTACAAGTACACATGCTTTATTTTAAGCAGCTTCAACTCTATAATAAAGAATTTAATTATCGCTATGTTAAAATTGGTGACGAGGTCTTACCAATCGCTGAGCAAACCATAGTCAACCATTCTTAATTTGTACTAGATCTGAAGAATGTGTTTTCCAAAGCAGAAGTCTAACTTTACATTAAAGTTTTGTTCTATGTGAGAAGTAAATAATTGCGTGGCTTTTCTGAAAGGTCTCTTTGCACAAGTTCTCGGAGGGGAAAAAAAAAACTTATGTGTATTAAAAAAGAGTAAAAAAATAATGTGGATAATATTTATTAGAGATGTTTCCAATGACATATTATTATGGATGATAAGATCCCATGGGTTGAAAATTTCAAACCACATGAAAAAAATAAGTAAAAATCTGGCTCTCATCTTTTTATTACAATAATTGAATTTCAACCAAAATTTTTATAAAATTATTAAAATAATGATTAACAATATCGTTTTTTCTTTCTTTGTTTTCCCCCCAAATTAACCCCTTTTTTTAAAAAAAAAATATGCTTAAGAATTGGTTCCCTTTAAATTCAGAAGTTTGACAAAAAGGGTTATAAAATTTATAAAAGGCAAATAATATTTTTGTACTACATGCATTTACTTAAAATTCTATTCAACGTTTCTGATGAAAAGTCATTATGTGGTAGAAAAAATTTAATTTAACTTACCAAAAAAAAAAATCACAAATTTCATTTTATTTCTATAATTTCTTTTTTCATTTATTCTTATTTTATATTCTTCCAACATCCCGATATTTGCAAAATTTTTTTTAAAAATGCATAATTACCCATGTGAAACGTGTAAATGTTAATTAAAATAAAAAAAGAAAAGAAAGGAAGGTGCATGAAAAGGCATAAAATGAGAACTATGAGAAACAACTTCTCCCTTGTGAAAAAACGAGATTCATTGGCATTTTCTCAGCCCCGAAGACTAAATATCAATGCATAGCTAGAGCCGAATTAAAAGCAGAAAAGAAAAAGGACCACTTCCTATTCCACGAGAGGCGCCGTCGCATTACCGATAAATAAGAACGACTCGGCCGGGAGTGTTTTCTCACGGTGTATCTGATGGTTAACTGTCAGCGGCACCCTCGGGCATTTTTCCAGATCTGGTCGTCTGGGATCTCCCCCACCACTGGGTATCACACTTGGTGAATACTTATTTCACCTATGCAAATATATATTTTTTTCTATTTTAAATTTTTGGGGATTGAAAAATTAAATTTTGCATCCGTTTTATTTTTCATTTTTTTATTTATTCATTCGTTCATTCTATAGATATTATTTTATATACTGGGGCTAACGTAAATGGAATCTACGATTTAAACTGTATTCCCAGTCCCCGCAAATATTCAAAGCTGGATTAGCTTGGTGGAAGAAAATGATCGTTTTCGTGTTCGGAAAATTAACAAGTTCGATATTTAATCCAAACAAAGCTGTTAAGATGAGAGAGTTTATGTGGTGGAGAGATTTTAAGAGAAGAGAAAATCGCCAGCTCAGTGGTCGACCTCATCATTTAACAACACTTCAGAATTTCGTTTCAGTGGTACATTCTATTCAAACTTTTCTGTTTATGAGGTGAGGTAATTTCGAGAGAAAATCGCCAGCTCAGTTGTCGACTTCATCACTTAACTACAGTTTAAAATTTCGCTTCAGTTGGTGCAATTTATTCAAATTTTTCAGTTTATGTGAGAAGTTTTGAGAGAAAGCCACCAGCTCAGTTGTCGACCTCATCATTTTACTACAGCTCAAAATTTCGTTTCAGTTAATGCATTATTTTCAAACTTTGCTTCAATATCTGTTTAACAAAATTATTCCATTCAACTTGAATTTACTTTTAAAAACTAACTTCATATTACAGTATTTACTGAACGGTGTAACAGAAAACTTAATCATGTAGCTTTCTTTAGAAATGCTTAAGTATCTAGAATTAATTACTAAATGAATAATTTTAATTGTTTTTTATAAATATATGAAAATAATGCATTGCTAATATGTGGACATTGCTAATTTAAAAATAAATACAATGAAAAAATTTCGATTATAAATTAGTAAAAATTAATAATAATGCGTGGCAATGAATTCCACATAGAATCATTTCATATTTTATCCAACTACATTTACATTATTTTATAAAATAGGTATTTGTAGGAAAGTTTTGCAAAAAATAAATTTTATAAAAAATTCATTCGAATATCATAAATGAAATAAATTTATGGCTATTTTATTAATTATTTATTTACAAACATCAAAATGCGCATTATCCATCACAAATATCCATTTAACAAATCTTTTTAAATAGATAACATATTGTATAAAAAAAACATGGAAATACTTAAATGCAAACTTGAAAAAAATTAAGAAATATATCTTTTTTCGATTTCCAAATTATATGAGTTTTATTTAATATATAAAAGTTTCTTCGTACATTATTTTAGGAAACGTAAAAAAATCAATGTGATTAAAATTGGCTCTTAATTGAATTTGGAACATTTTTCTTAAGGAAAAGATGATCGATTCACCCACGCAAAATAATTGACTAATAAATATTTCACAGAAGTGTCGTTAATTAATGCAGCAATGAGCATTAGACCAACACCCTCTAGCGATCGATGTCTCGTGAGGTATTTATAAAACAATTTCAGATTTATGCTCGTTGGAAAGGTGACATTTGACACTAAAATATCCTCTTGCGGTTTTTTGTTTGATTTATTCAGTTACGAATACACGGTTTTAAAAATGGAAGACAACAAAGAGAAAATTCGATACATTTTCGTTTTTCTCTTGTAACGACGAAAAAGATAGCCGGGTGGCTGAAATTGTGAAAGATGTTTATCGTCCTATATAAGACTGTAACAACCAGTTACGTACAATTTTTGTTTCGTCGATTCCGTTCGGGTATTTTTGATGTTAGAGATGCATCTCGCATGTGGATACAGCATCGTCGAAAATGTCTGTAAAATATCAAAAATGATCGAAGTTGACCGCATGTCAGCAGTCGTAACGCGCAAGACCTAAAAATCTACATGAAAACTGTTTTAAATCTTTTTACAAAGCGAATCCAAAATAAGTTACATAAAGTTCACGTGAAAATAATGGATTTCTTTTTCCCCAACCTAATATGTTATTTTTGTTGTTACAAAGTTCACCGCATAAAAAACATATTTGAATTTATAGAATAATCTTGTTAATTTTACTAATATTAATTTTTCTTAGTATTCAGAAACAATAACTCATTTTTTTCCATAACATTTCTAAAATTATCCAAAAATATTCTCTATCCAAAATTGCAGAATTAACTACTGGAGAATACTTTTGGCTCTGTACAAATATACACATACATAGTCAAGAATAAGAATTCATTATCCGAAAACATCACATAGGAGTACTTTCGTATTTTTACAAGAATTGCACTAATTTTAACATACATTTCGTAAAGTTCTAAAAGAATTTTCTTCTGCATTTTTTATTACATTTGAATATAAGCAGTTATCTAAGAATTTATTATTCTAAATAGCAAAATTAACTTGAGACAACCTTTGAAGTTGTACAAGTATAATACTAATTTTATTAACATATTTCTTGAAGTTCTAAAAAAAGTTTCTTTCAGGACATTCGGAAAAGACTATCTAAGAATAAGAATTCCTTATCCAAAAACATCGCATAAGACTTCTTTTGGATTTTTATGAGAATCATACTAATTTTAACATACATCGTAGAGTTCTGAAAGAGTATTTTGTTGTATTTTTCATGACATTCGAATAGAAGCAGTTATCTAAGAATTTATTATTCGAAATCGCAAAATTAACCACTTGAGAAAACTTTTGAAGCTGTACAAGTATGATACTAATCTTATTAACAGACATTTTTTAAAGAAGCATTCGGAAAAGAATATCCAAAAATAAGAATTCATTATCCGAAATTAACCGCATGAGAAAGCAGCTGCAATGCCAATTTCGTCCCGAGTCTAATGTAGAACCAAAAAATAAAGGACTTTTTCGTGACATTTGCTCTGTGGAATGTTCGTCCATTATTCGCGTGGGACATTTTCTTGCGCTCGGACCGCCGTCTTATCCCAAGAAAAGTGCAAAGGTTTATCATCCATGTGAAACCAGGGTTGACAACCCGTGTGGTAAAGTGTGGTCACTCCGTAGCAACACCCTCCAAGTGATGGGAAAGCTGAAAGACCTCTGACCAGTTCCGGTCGTCGCTCGCGCCAAATCGTAGCAATTTGCTCGTCTTCAGGTCTCACCGGATCACGAAACCGCCAAGCTAGTGATTTCGAAGTTTGTGTCTTCCATGCTCAGTCATTCATTAAACGATATTTATTAGAGTAGGAAGCTTCGAATATCCGATCCTAGTTTCTGCTATTAGTGGACATTTCTTTTGTTCTTTTAAAGACCTCAAGTGAATTCTCAACCCCTTCCTTCCCCTCCACCGCTTTAACTTTTTTTTTTATTTATTTCTCTGAGTTTTCATCTGATTGAGAAGATTTCGGGTCGTGGCTGAGGTTGCCTGTTTCTTTCTTCTTGGAGTTCATCGGCAAGGGGCGAGGTGATCTAGAGTTCGAAAGCGATTACGACCCGAAACGAACCTTTACGGGCGGCCTGTCTTCAGCTAAATTATTCGATAATAATTTCTTTTTTCTAGAAAAAATAATGTTTCTTCTTTAATTCGTTGTAATTTTTGGTGACAACCGACCGGAACTAGAAAGTAATTTTTATTGAGACAGAGGCACATTCCTATTGATTCTGAAGTAGATAACTAGTCCATTTCTATTGTCAGATAATAAGTGTCATGTATCTCATGGTTTCGAATTGCCAATTTTTGTAAGAATAATTGTGATCGGAAATTGGAAAGTGTTTTAACTCCTTTCTTTTGTGATTCTCATCGAAATTTCAATTCCAAAAAGTGATGAGATGTAAACTGATAAAAAATGTATCGTACACAAATGAATTACTCTTATTAGAATCTCCTTCTTTACGTTCAGATGGCAGATTTTATTGAGTGTCGTCATGAAGAATCTGACCCTGGTGTCATGAACTTGATTCATTTAAGTGACCCTTGTCTTCCAAACAATGAGCACTTTTATCATTCTTTTATTCTGTTTCCAAAATTAAGTGAATAATTTTGCCGATGTCTGCTCATTTACCAGTATAGATATTTTTAGTTTCAAAAGATGATAAAATTTCGTGTAGTGAGAAATTCTGATCATATTTAATGGGAAGAAACATCCATTGTTTGGAATAATTCCTCTATTTTTTTTTACTAAAATTGCTACATTTAAAGAAAATTGCAATTGGATGAATTGCTGAGTATTTTTGGCGTCTTTTAAACGTTAGTTTTATAAGTGAAAGTGCGGTACATCGACCTGGTGAAATAATTTCAGGGTATTATCTTTTATTTTGTTTAAAAAATATTTCTATTCATTGCTCAAAAATAAATATAAGACCGAAGTCTGGTTACCAAAAAGACGATAAGATTCAGAACCTTATGTTAAAAGTTCTTATAGTCGCCAAGTTTTCTCGATATATATTTGTTTTTAAAATAATATATTCACACATAAACATATGCAACTAATGTTAAATATTTTTAATATTTATATGTAAAGTGAATTACAATAATCAAATTCTTTTTTATTAACTACGCTCTATATTTAATACCATACTAAATTTTAGAACACTCTTTCATTTTACCTAAACTTAGAAGAAGAATGGTAGATTTAATTCCTAAGATATATTTTCTGTATTTGAAACAACTCCATATTCTTTAAATTATTCTTTTAATTACTACATTAATTAATTAATACTCAAAGATTGATAAGTTTAAAATAATTATTAAATTTGTTAATACATCTTTATAAATTGGCAAATGCATCTTCATTTTACCCATACATTGAAGAATTGCTGGTTTAAAGACTTAAATATCATTGAATTCCTAAGATCTTTTGTTTATGCAACTTCATAGCATTCTTTAAATCAATTCAAAATGAAGATTAATCAGATTATTCATATCAAAATAAAGAACAGAAAACTTCAAATCACGGTGAGGTTCACATATATGTTAAAGATGGGCAATTTCAATTAATCGTTATATACAATACTTATTTTGTCTTGAATGCCTTATTACTTAATAGCGAATTGCTTCCATATTATGCAGTAAATTATTGGATTCAAAACAAATATATCTTAATGTAAAGGGTCGCAACAGATTACATAATAAAGACTGAAAATCATCAGTCAATTACTGCATCTTTTCTGTGAAAAAATTTAATCTATAAAATTACAGTAAAAATAGAAAATATAAGTAATAATGGCATCAAATAATGTAGAAAGACAATAATTTTTTAAATTTATGATTGGCTGAATTTGAAATGAAGTTACAAGTATTTGAAATTTTCCAATTTTTATTGTGGATGAAGAAATTGTTAAAATATCTTGCGCTTATAATACGATCATATGTCTTGAAATTCTTTATCACTTGTATGTTCAAGTAATTTTACCAATCTATTGCACATCAGAGAATTATTTAGGTTCTCGTTGTTAGGGACATCTTGATAACTTTAACATTACTAATTTAAACATTGTACCTATCTACTTTGTAGTACATCATTTATAATAATAATGTAGATCATTTATAATAATTACTTTGTTGTTAACATTTCAATTTAATAACTTTATAATTTTTCAATTCATAGTTTTAAGATAAATATAGCAAAATTTTTTTATCTTGTTAACAATTTCAAGAATGTTTAAAATGTAAAAACTATCTATTTGTATTAGTCTATTAGTATATATTAATAAATATTGTGTCTATTGTAAAAGATTATGGCAAACAGAATGGTATCCTTTTTAAAGTAATGTATTACGAAAATTTTTGAAGTCATTTAAATCAAATAGGAGAGAAATATTATACTTTCAGACGAGGTTTCTACATATAAAGAACCAAATGTAAAGCTAATTTGTTTTTCAACGTGAAAAGTTCGAATACTACAATATTTCTCTACAGATGGTTGTTTTTCGTTACACATTGATACAATCACTGATATTCTGACCATTTTCACGTTCGCTGCAGAAATTATACTAACTGCAATGGATGGATACACAGAACTCGAACGATCAAATTGAAAATCTGAAGATAGAAAAGAAAAAAAAAAATGAAAAAGGAAACGAATATCAGATTAGAATGTTGCAGGTCAGGATCCCACGAAGTTTTCGAACAACTTAGCTACAACAACCGAGGTGCAGAAACGTTAATATTTACTTTTGCTGATGCCCCACGATTGCGTGCGTGTCGAAGTTATGTAGGTCGAGATTCGATTCTCTGCGCTGCAGATGGAACAATTCCGAAATCCTTATTGTTATCACTCGAGACTAAACTATGGATACATAACTGGTGATAAAATGGGTTTCCATTCATTTTTTTATGATAAAAACCATGAGAATATGTTTAATAAATTTAGATGATGTTATTCATTTTTTGTAAGAGTATAGTGCAGTAAATGGTATGATTAATGTTACGAAATTAGATTATTTCCATGTTATTTATTTGTCATCGTATCACAATGATGATTTTACGATGGAAATTAAGATATGTGTTTTAAAGCAAATACAACCGATTCGTATATTATACAACATTTTTCTATCTTCGCATAATAAAATGAATTTTGTATATATATTTTCATTCATATATAAACTCAAAAATGTTTTGAATTTAAAAACATGCCATTATAATTAAATATCGTAAAATTTAACGTGTTAAGTTTTAGTACTAAATTTAAACTGATTCACTATAACAATATATAGAAAACTCTCAAATAATACTCTCTAATATGTAGCGTGAAAATATAATAACGGAAAGAAAATTTTCAATTTGTAGTCACACAATGATAAAAACTATGTTTTTATTTTACTCATTTTTTTTAATCTTTACATTTTTTATGAGATATTTTACAATACAAAGAATAAAAAAAAACTTCAGATTAGTAAAATAGATTCTACCGTTAGATAATATAACTATTTTTTTCCGTCTTCTCAACTTGTACAAATTAACTAACTTTAGTAAAAAATATGCATTTAATTTTTAAAAATTTAATTTTTTTTCAAAATACATGCTTTTATTAAGAATATTTTAATAAGCTAATTTTTTTTTATATCTTTCCTATCAAAACTGAAGATGATACTCACGATAATAAACAAAAAAATTTTGATTTATGTATTAAGAAAATAGTGGTTTGGAAATCCATAATGTAAT
>JAPDSC010123683.1:13091-25751 GCA_026290005.1 Latrodectus geometricus | reverse complement strand
AGACATGTTGCAGAATCACCAAGAAAAAAACTAAAAAAAATGGCATGTTCTTAATCCTTTTTCCCCTTTACGAAGAACTCTTATGTAGAGAAAAAAAGATAACTCTTCTATATCTCATGGTTCAGCTATAAATAACATTCTGAAGAAATAAAAGGACTTATAAGGGGTCATGAATCAGTTTGAAGGGGATGCGGGGAAAGTTGATACGGGGATCATAATTCAGGGTTACGCCTAGACATAAAAATTAGAAGTACTCCACCGTAACAAAGTGTACTGAACTATTTGATTTGAGTTAAACATAAAAAATATATATTTAGAGAGCTGCAGCTATTTCTCATAGCATTTTTTTTAAAATACAGAAAGAAATAATTTCACATGAAGTACGTAATTTACGTTTATCCTAGTAAGAATATATATCAATTAAGAATATTTTGTGTCTTTTAATAAAAACTATGCCTTTTATAGTGGAGTATAAAATCATTTCACTTGAGAATTGTACTGATTACTGAAAGAGTGGATAGAGACTAAAAATTATTCATTTGTCATTCCACATTTCAATTCTTCTAGTTTTTTTTAGATTCAAAGAATGCATGTATTTATGGAAGTAAATAATAATTTTCACTTATCATTTTATTTATCATTTCACTTTTCATTTCACACACACACAATAAATAATTATTACTTATCTTACTATATTAAGATAAAATGTTTTGCAGTTATTAAGAAAATGCGATATATTAAAAAAAACACTACATGTAATATAAAACTTTGAGATTTTAATGGATGAATAGAATCGTATTATAAAAGTTTTGTTTCATATTTTCAAGTTATTCTTTTTGCCATAAGATTATTATCGTTTTAATAATTTTTCAAAAATTAACAAAACATTTTAAAAGTAACTATGGATAGCATGTCTCATTCTACTTAAGAACAAATTTCCTTCTAAATAATGGAAGAAAATTGCATGTTTCTAATGAAATATCATATATGAGAAGGAAATGTTTCAGAGTTTTTCTACAGAAAAAAATAATGCAAATTCAAATAAGACATAAATTAAAAAATAATATATAAATCTCAATAAAAGTATAGGAAACTATTTTAAATAAATAAAAAAAAATATTTGAAACTTACCATTAATTACTACAAACATTTCTTCTGTAGTTTGGAGAAATATAAAGACATTTACTAAAAATATCTAATTTGTTGCACAGATGAAATTATAAAAAACTTAAAAATGTTTCCTTTCCGTGTCGTAATATTTGAAATCAAAATCTTCCAAGATATGTGATAACAATTAAATTTATGTTATAAAATATTCATGTGTAAAATTATGTTCATAACTGTAAAATATATTAAAAAATAAATTACTGTAGCACCATGTATTTGGTAATTAATAAAACAATTTATTTTAGTAATAATATGTTTACTTGAAAAAAAGAAATAAGGAATATGGTGATGATAATGAAAATAATGTTCTCTTAGCTAAAATGAAATATTGAAACTAAGAGTAAAAACCTTATAATTAATCATTATAATAAATTTTAGAAAAACGATAGAAAATGATAAGTAAAAATATTAAAAGCTCTTTTTATATTGCTATGTTTTAATTTAAAAATATTAAAATATTTATAAATTTCTAAATATAAAGTGTTTTACAAATTATAAATTTACAGTTAATAAATTGATATTTTATACATAAAGAGTTATGTATAAAACATGGATTAATGTGAAAAAATATAACTTATTTTTAAAAAAGAAACAAAAAATTAGCATTATTAAATAAAATATATTAATTTCCTGGGTAAATTAAACTATATTTATTAGTAACCAGTCATTCAGTTTTCATTATTGACTTAAACAATTAAAAAGTAGACATTTTTACAATATTTTTCTAAAATTTATTATAAACTAATTAACTAAATTACATAAATAGTCTATAATGATTTCTAGGTTTCATTAAAACTTAGTCAAAGAGAGCGGTATGAAAAATACTTATTTATCGTTATTTATTTCTAATTCATTAAGTATACTTACTATATTCTACTAAAAATGTTTATAGTATTTTTAAACTGTTTATTACTTTTTTATTTTTGAGATTTTATTGCATTAAAAGTGTAATTTTCCATACATTATTTAATGTGGAATTTCTAAAATTTATCTTGAGAGTCAATCATAAACTAAAAAATTTCAACATGAGGTGGTTACCAAGTTTTTTTTATCATTTTTTTTTGAAATTCATTATGATTTTCAATTTTATTTTTTTTGAAATTAAAAACAATGTAATTTAAAATTTTTTAATAAAATTTAAAATTTTAAAATTTGGAAATAATATTTAAAGATTAAACTCGACAAAATATATAGTCTCAATACAGAATGCACAGCTGTATTTTCAAAAATGTTAAAGTTTTATAACATGTTCCACATAATATAAAACGTACATTTTCGACTATATGTAGCTATTTATTTTGTTTCTAATTGCATGTTTACTTTTGTATATAAATTGTATTGCTTAAGAAATAGTTTCCAATAAAGCAATAATAATTTAGAATGTAATGTTTTAAAATTAAGTGTAGTTAATTGGTCTGAAAACAAATGATAACATTGATGTTACGTAAATAATTGGATACAGATAAGCAATAGATATTCTCAAATACACTGTTGGCCACCTTAAATGCAACATCCTGAAGAAATCATGCAGATAACATGAAATTACAACATGCATTAGTGAAGGTGAGATATGCAAATGATTAGAACTTCAATCAGACGCACACCACTCACTCCTGTTGTGCTACTTCAATAGTAGATTGAATTGCTTTGGCCCTGACAGATCACTCTCTGGATCTTTCACAGTTAGAAAACATGTGGTCCTTGGTTGCTCAACGATTGAACTTTATTATATCCCCAGCTGTGGCACCAAAACAAGTTTGGTAACGTGTAGGAGTTGCTTGATCTGCTTGCTGTACTCCTAGAACACACTCAAAGTCTCTTTGAATGAATGCTAAGGCGTAAGGCAGCAGTAATCTCCAACATTTTCGGCTAACCTGGCTACTAATTTTGGCAGGATCCATACTTCACAGAAGTCTATAAATTTAATCATTTGATTCTTGGTCAACATGTTATCGATAAAATAAATTTTGTTGTGGTATCTCTTGTCATCCTTAGTGTTACAGTTTGGATGGCCAACAGTGTAGATAGAAGCAAGCAAAACTGCTGCCTCAAATTCATTTTACAGCATATATGGACACTGTTAAAATACCTTTTTAACATCAGTATAATGAATACTAATTCATCAAATTTGTAAAGATCTTGCAAATTTCACCTCTATGACATAATTTAAAATTCATAGTCTCAGTATGAAGGAATAAATAAAATGCACATTTTTTCTCTTTTTTTGCATGTTTAATTGAAATAATAAGGATTTTTTCTAAGTTACAAAATCTATTCCGGATGACCGAGCTTGTAGTAAAATTATCCTTGCTATTGATGAGACGTGAAATTTATCGAAAGTCTCATAGAAAAATAATTTCGATGTTGTGACTAGGCAAAACAATGATCAACTCTTCAATTTGCATTTATCTTTTCTTAGAAGTCATGGAAGAAATGAGATACAATAGAAAAGCTAAATAATTTATTGTGAAGAATGTAATCTATTATTCCTCTAAATATGCGTGTGTTTCATGAAGAATGTTGCTGGTCTATGTGATTTAGACACTTGATCGATTGTGATGCATTCGAAGACTCTAAAAGAAATATCACTGAAATTGTAGTGTTTATTGGATGTTCAAATTCCGTATTTATGAATACAAATGTCATTTAAATGAATAATGGTAAGGTGAGAAGCAGAAACCACATTGTTAGTTGTCCATGCAACATTAGCGACACAGGGTGTCAAAAAGTGTGCTTTTGAAAGTTGCGAAGCAAGTAGAATGGATGGAGATCGTGGTCTATTTAATGATCGAATGCAATGTAGAGCACAGTACAAATCTTTCTAAGCTTATGAATCAGTCGTGTTTGTCCTTACTCGACTCAATGTCATTTGGCATAGAAATAACGAAAACAACGCATGAGTAACCAATGAACTATACAGTTTCGGAAAACTTATTTTGAGTCTTTAGGTCAACAAAATCTGTTTTCCATGAAAATTAAACAGATTTGCAGACTTTTACTTGAGCTATTCACGAAAGTTGAAGGAATGAAGATTCAATGTTTTCATAGTAAATTGTATAACATTCCCAATGGATCCCAACGGAGCATTAGAAAGAAAATTTATCCAACAATAAATTGAACATTTGTTTATTTAAATTATATTTTAAATTATATTTAAATTATATATAAATTATATTTAAATTATATTTAAATTATATTTAAATTATATATAAATTATATTTAAATTATATTTAAATTATATATAAATTATATTTAAATTATATTTTAAATTATCTAATTATCTTAGAAGGAATAATTTTATAGCATATCTTATCATTCGATGAGTGCTAGACTCTCTGAACAATTCATCCTTTCAACTTCACATCCAGATATTGTTACAGCCTGATATTGTATATCAACAGCTGTGGTTCTACAACAATTGTCCTTGCCGGTTTTCTTGGCTTGTGATTTTTCTCACACTATTCTGCCAATAAAGCATTTTTCTATTTGTGTGAGTTCGCGTAACTTCTTTCTTTTTTGAATACTCTATATATTGCCAATTGACAGAGTGTATTAACAAGGCCACTTATTAGGCCCTGTGAAAAGCATTTCGTGTTTCTCACATTTTTATTTTTGTAGCATTACATTTGAAAACAAAACTTATTCTACATAAGTAATTTATATATATTTACATATAAAATACAAATATTTTGTACAAATAATTAGTCAAATTTATAGCATACCTATTACATTTTTAAAGTAATTTTAAAAATGATTCATACATATTAGTTACACACAAATTTTACTTTACAGTGCAAATTATTATGAATGACAATAGCCTTGATTTTATCTCAGATATTTTCAAAATTAATTTATTAGGTACATTTCTAAATTAATTCTATTTTCGTTTCTCAGTTTCAAAAGAAATATTACCCAATAAAACATCATATATTCTTTCTTTTCAGATTTATATTTCTCTAATACAAACATTGCAAAATGTAAAAGTTTTAATTACGTAAAGTTAATATTATTATATACTTTACGTAAAGTTAATATTATAATATTGTCAAAAAATACATATCTCAGAAATAACATATACTTTTATGATATTTCTGATATATTTTTAAAAGTGTCATTTAAAAAAATGTATATGTGAGTAATTATTAAGATTCATATTAAAAAAAATTCATAGTAACTCAAATTTTAATAAAAATACCTGGTAAATTTAAAATAAAAATTAGTTATTTAATGCATGGTATCTATAAAGTGTTGCATTTTTATTCTGAAAAAAAATTCATTATGTTGGGTTATAAAAGTGTTCCATTTATGAGCACTATATATATATATATATATATATATATATATATACACTGCAGAAAATCAAAAGGAATTTTGACAAATTTTATTTCTTCAGAAGATGTATAATATAATGAAAATATGTTTGACTCTTAAAGCATAACAACTTATAAATCAAATATTTGCATAAAGCACTGAAAGGGACGGAAAAATAGTATAATTTTGAATACAGTGGCTGTAAATTCTCATGCTATAACTATCACTTCACAATGAGTAAATGTGAGACATTTTAATCCATATTCAACATTTTTATACTCTTAATAATAGATGAAATCAATAAAATATCACAGTACAGTGCAACCTCAGTGAGTCCCCAAACATATATTTAGGACTTAATTTTGATGATAATATAATATTTTTAAATATAGTATTATTGATTTAAATAGTTTTTCTCATACCTAGATAAGTTAAAAGGAATGATATTATTGTGCATTGCAAAAATAATCTTTTACAGTTAGAGGTGAATTCAAACAATAAGTAGCACATCGACATGATTTTATTCATTCATTGAAATTCGTAAAGTTTTCATATCTGTAAATTGGTAATTAATACGGCATAATTGATAAACAAGCATATAAACAGAGATTATTATTTGGATGAATATTATAAATAGAACGAATTATCATACACTGTTATATGTTTATTTTTTCAATTAATATTTACCCTTCATATTATAAAAATTTAACTACATTGTTTTTAACAGAATCTCATCAATTCATCAATCATCGAAAATTTATCAATAATTACCACTCTATTCAAGTCAATCTTAATCTCAAAGATTCAAAATTCATGCGTAAGTTCTTTGGTTTATTTGTTGGTTTGTGAGAAAGAACATTCAAAACGATATACAGGCACTTTCAAAAATTCATTTAATTACTTTATCTCAGCAACAAGTGGAACTCCCTCATCAATTGAACAATATTGTGTACTTTATTCAATAATATTATTAGGAAAGCACATTTTTAGAATAAATGTTGCAGCAGTATAAAATATTGTTATAAATCGTGCCAAAAGGAATGGGTGCTTGTTCCTAAAAGTTGTTTGCTTAGCCATAAAAATATTTTCCGTTATTTTGACTGTTTTCTACCTGTTTATACAAATTAATATGTAAAAATCCTTGAAAAATATGGAATTAAAATCAGAAAATATTTCAGAAATCTTTAAAGCATTATTTCCAATAAATATGAAAATATTTTTATGCTGCATAAAAGACATAAGAATAAGGAGTATATCAAAGAATTTATAATGCATGAATTTACATATATTTTCAAATTTTTTGATAAAATACGTAAAGATTTTTTCAAAAATTTTATTTTGCTAAAAAAAAACTTTTTAAATAAGTTGTATTCCCTTTAATTGATTGTTTGTGAAATATTTTATAAATATTTTTTATTGAGCTTGATTATACTACTATTTTAAAAACAATTTGAGAAAAATTACAAAATGTTTGATAAAATTGCAACTTTATTTTAAATAAAAGCAAAAATTATTTATTTTTCAAAGAATGAAAAAAAGTGAATATCTTGAAATGGACTTCCTTTATACTATAGAAAGTATTATGAAAACAGAACGATTTAAACTTAAGTCACATTTTGAAATATTAGAAATACAATATTATATATTCAAACCTTTTAATGTACAACAATACAAGTAAAAGTAATATTAATTCATATATTATGCCTTTAAAATAGAGTTGTTAACTTCCTAAAAATTAATTTTAAATTAAATAAAATCTATGAAATAAGTTGTATTTTTACTTTATTTCTTTAATTTTTGACTCAAAATTATTTTTAAGTTACAAGCATATATTCAGAAAATCTGATTTTAACTTGAATTCATATTTGTGACACACACTTCTGTGATTTTCCTTTAATAATTAATCCAGTATGTTTGATAACTTCAAATTAAAATTTCGCAACCTATTAGAAATGGCTAATAAATTATTTTATCAATAGAATTTATTAAAATTAAACAAAATATAGAACTACATAAAAATTACCCTATTCTAATGATATTAAAAATTATATCTCATAAAATATGTTAATAATTATCTTATAATATGTGACAAACTGTTATTAAATATACAAAATTTCTCTTCCCAATCTTATTAAATTCATTTATCTGTGTATGCATTCCACCTTTTCTCCTGTCTAAGGTAACATATTCAAATTCTTTATCCCATAAATCTCTTCAATTTGGTACTTTTGAAATGAAATCCAGTAGATTGGATTTAGGGGTCACATAAGAATACCTATAAGTCCCTTTATATTGTCTCCTCTGAATAATTCCTCACTCCCTTAATCAGTGACCATCCTTTAACAGGAGGTCCGTCTAATTAACGTCGTGGAAAATTGGACGGATTTTCTAAGAGACAGTTACATTTTCAGAATTGTTGAAATTCCCATGAGAGCAAAAGGAAATGGTTTAAAATCAAATTGGCCCATTAAAGCAGGGTGTACTTCTGTTCCCTGAATAATTAAAACTGACTCTAATGGATGTAGCCAAAGCCCCGGATGTCGTCGCCAAATGACTGGCTGTTTATTAGTTAAAATGTTGTTTGAAAGTGTGTCGTACCTTAATGAATTAGCGATCAATTTGGAATTTTTTTCTCCTTCCAGTTTTTTTTAAAGTTTTAGAATGCAGTGCAGCAAAAACATGTCTTACATTTTATTTTAAAATGTTAACAATTTGTATTGCAAGTTTGTGAGAATTCTTTAATTATAGAGTGACAGTAAAAGCATTTTTTGTGAAAAGGAATTTAAAAGTAAATACATTGGCTCTTTGAGTGAGAACACTTTAATTTAAACTAAATTAGTAAAATCTTCTTAGCTAATTGCGAATCTTAAATGTAAATTAAAAAATGTAAAATAAACTGAACGGTAAAGAAAGTTCAGAAATATAATTTATTAGAATGTAATACAATCATCTTTTAAATTAATTCAATTAAACATGTCTTCAGACATGAAATATAAAATGATACTTTTATTTACCTAATTATTTCTTTTTTATAATGGTGACACTTGGGTTCAACAACCTTCACCACAACAAGGCCGGAGACTGCTACTTATTTATAGTCACCCGGTGGGCACATGTGAACCAAGTCTAAGAGGTGAATAGCATTACCCAAGTCTCACCCCCACAAACCCGTTTATAGGGTGGGCCACATTCATCTCAGGAATGGACAAGAAACACCGAGAAGAAGAAAGTACGTTCATGGCCGAGCCGAGATTTGAACCCAGGTCCTCTCCCTCCGTAGTTAGGAACACGAAGCACTAGACAGGGTGAGTAACGCCAAATTTTTTCTGTCAATATATTAATTTTTATTCAGCTTTATTTTGAAAGAATAACCACAAATGAATATTTTATCTTTCTTGTATTGTAAAAGCTTAATACAAATGTACTGTTTAAATAATAAACACAAACAAAACAGTCTACGTTTTAATTTAAAATATTACATATTTTATCAATATCTTTTCTTTAAGCAATATAAAACTTTCTTTATATGTCATATATATTATTGACACTAAGTATAAGCAATTACGCATGATTAATAAGTAATTGTATTTGAATTTACTACATAATGATCCTTTAATATAGTGAGCAGTTTTAAAATCTTACCTTCTCATTTAATTCAATGAACTATTTATAATTTATTTTTATTGAATAAGATTTAATTGAAATAACTATGTGTGTCAAATTGTGAATGAAATACTTCATGTTTATCATACATTTTTTTAAAATAATTAAACAAAATAGTTTCGTACTATAGTAAAATCGATCTAATAATCAATAATTGCATAAGGGGTATGATGACAAATATTACACAATATAACATTGTATTTAACGTTAAAAATAATAAATATTAATGAAAAATTTCCATCTCAAATGTGATTGTTTTTTCTAAGAAATTAAATTTTGAATTTTCAGAAAATTTAATTAAATTATTCACTTTACTCCCCGCATGGTTACCAATGTTTTTATAGAAACTGTAACTTACATTTTTGTTATTTCATTTCACATATTGAAAGCAAATCTAATTTATTTTGAATCATGATATATTCTATGAGATTGAAAATCTTAAGTTTCATTTATTTTTAATTTTCGTATAAGAAATGAAAGGAAGTTCATATATCCCTGAATCAGTCACTGAGTGCAATGGAGAAGTAGAGTTTTAAAATATTTAAATGTAAAATAGTAAATACTCTATGCTTCTTAAAAAAAGGAGCTAACTAATTTGCTTGAAATGCCTTAATAATCAATCGAAATAGTTAAATAATTGAACATCTGACATTTTTTTCTTCATAAAATGAAAAACATTTTAAATTGTCACTAAATTAAATTACACACCTTATGCGATCAAGTACAAAAGATTTATTTTTAGATTTAAATTATTCCGTATACTTAGATTTTTAACCTTTTTTTAATTTTGCCAGTTACCAGTTTTTTTCACATAGTTATTTTTTATTGATTCTGAGCTTATTTGTCCTTCCATTTCTTATGTTTAATATATAATTTGAAATATCACACAAAATTCCTATAACGCTAAGTTGATATAATTTAAAAATGTTTTGCTGTACATAAGAGAATTGTCATGTGAAACTTTACTTACAATGCTAACTCGATCAATATATGTAATTCAGAGGAATAAAGTATAAAATATTTAACATTTATGTAATATATTTCATATTGTATTTTTGTGAAATTCAAAGGAAAGGTATTACAGGTGCATTAAAATTTATCTAGTAAGGAAATAAATCAGGAAAAAATTTCCAATAAAATATACTCAAAAATATTGCCAACTCAGAAGAAATACAATCTACAACTCTTCCCGACGTGTTAGTCATGATGCTCAATCTTTCACCCAATTCAAATAACTCTATTGGTTACAGTAGAACATTCTTTTATTTTCCCACCACCAAATTGCAACAGGGGATAGTTAGGTCTGTGTAGGGGATAAAATCTTCGGCACACGGGTTTTACTATCACCATTGGCCTACAAAATGGTTTGCCCCATGATGCCGTGATTGTAGATAACTTTTCCTGATTATTCCTGTATGTAGGGTTAGAAAGCGAATCTGGAAAGACCTAAACGTAAACCTCTCTTGCTTATCGGCTCATCTAAATGACGCCCATTCCCGCCTTATGGAACAGATGGAATTGAGTTAGCTGACTTCGGGACCACTTTTCGAGATTTGTGGTTAGATTTCGAGAAAAGCGAGTCGTCCAATGTTAGCGTTATTGGCGGATTCTGCAGCATAACTGAGACAAAATGGTAAAATTAGTTTCTTGGTCTAGTTTTCTTCGTAAATCCGATTTCATGGTTATTCTAAGAACACAAACAATTTGTGTCTATCAGCATAAGTTCCTTACCAAATAGAAAGGGAAATCGTTGAGTCATTATAACCACTATAACGTTGATTAAATTTTCTTTTCTTTTACAAGTTATACATTTTTCTTACCTTAACAAAAATAAGTTTTGAATTTTTTTAAAATTTATTTTTAATATAAAAATATAATATTTTTTTATAATTCGACTATAATTTTCCCATTCTTATTTTAGAAAGATTCATAAGTAAATTAGCGATTTTAAATATGTATACAAGACTAATTTTTTTGTACTATTTCTACTGATAGAAAAAAAAATCTATATCACTCATTATTGTAATTATTTTTAGCAATAATATTATGAATTGTATTTTATAATGTTAAAGTAATAAGTGTTGCAATTAATAATAAATAATATGGAAAACACAAGAATTATCATAATAACCAATCTGAATATACTTAAAGAATTTATTATTACGATGCAAATAAAAACATTTTTCAACATTAGAAATTTCTCAAAATATGAAAATTAGGGTAATTAACATAAACGAGAAGTTCCCGTAAAATTGGAGAAAGACATCATGAAGCAAAGCTAGAATGTACTGGCAAGAATTCAACAGACAAGTTGTAAGTAAATAGACTAATGCTTTGACCATTTTGCCACAAGTCTGCTCAGAGTGGCTCTTAAGACGTGTCACTATATCTAATTAAATCAATAAGCAAAATGATAGATGTTCTCTTAATCTACTGACATTTTTTAATACTTGAAAATTAATTGGATTTTACCATTTTATAATTTGAAGTTGTAAAATAATAAGTATTATTCAATAATCTCTATATTGTGATATCACATAAATATAAAGTTTTCAACTGAAAATTGCTTAGTTATTTGTATTTTACTTATTAAAATGTTATTGTAGATATCAGAAACAAATTACAGATAATAATAAGTAATTGAATTTATGTTAATTTGATAAACTTACAGTTTGAAAAATTTACTGTTTTTCTTAGCAGTAGTTTTGCATTAAAATGTATTAAATTAAGTTTTGTAATAAATAAAAATAACTTATTTTTTCTATAGATTAAAGAAAAATCTATTTAATTTTTCTTGGACAAAAAGAAAAATATTAAATTAAATAATAAATTTTCTATGCTAGTAGCTTTTCCTTCTTCTTACAATTTTGAAAAGGAATATATTTTTTTTTAAATTAGTATATTTTTGGAGCAGCTAATGACAATAGTATTTATAACAAATATTATGGTTTGAATAACTCCACTTCCAGACAAAAAACAACGAAAATTGATGAGAAAACAAACAACCGCTCAAGTGTATAATCTCTAAATATTATAAAAACTTGTAGAGATGTTTACTTTAAAATACAATGTTTCTAAAATACAGGAAAGAAATAGAAAATTAATTTTTTATCAGTGGAATATTAATTAGCACTTCAGTATTTTAAGTACTTATAAAAACACATCAAAAATTAAATTTTGGTTGTTAAATAATTTTTCTAAACTAAGCAATTTGCTTAATATAGTACAGTAAATTATTTTATAATTATTATAAAATAATTATTTTATGAAAATTAATTCATAAAAATTAATCTGTAAATAATTTTACAATTTGAGTACATGTTTTAAAACTTTTTATTACACTTTTACTGTTTTAAATGATAAAACTTTAAATTTTAGTCTCTTTATTGATTAAAACTGTAATAATTTGAAAAATATTAAGAATTATGCGTCAAATGAAGTATTGCATTTACTTAGCTATTGCGATAACAATTGTATTTTATTTCGTGTCTGTTGAATATAAAGAGTACTCAACAGCTA
>JAPDSC010123682.1:57279-94153 GCA_026290005.1 Latrodectus geometricus | reverse complement strand
CCCCCCCCTGAACTTCTAAAATCTGAACTAGAGGAAAGAGGGTTTCAAGTCATTAGTGTAACTGTCATGCGCAGACAACATAAATATGGACCCATAGCCTCTTTTCTCGTTACCATCAATTGCAATGAAATCGCTCCCCATATTTTCGAAACCACAGAAATACCAAACATTATGATCAAAACTG
Organism: Latrodectus geometricus; assembly: GCA_026290005.1. Classification (NCBI taxonomy): domain Eukaryota; kingdom Metazoa; phylum Arthropoda; class Arachnida; order Araneae; family Theridiidae; genus Latrodectus; species Latrodectus geometricus. Next base: position 93,969 of record JAPDSC010123682.1, on the reverse strand, counting down.
AAAAGTATGTTAATACCAAACCCATTCAGTGCTTCAACTGCCAGGGTTTTGGCCAAAATTCATCGATATGCTTTCTCAAGCCCAAATATGTTAAATGTAGGCAAAAACACATGTCAAGGGAATGTCCCCATAAACATCTGGACACACCGAAATGTTGTAATTGTGACCAAAACCATACAGCTTCGTATGGTGGTTGCCCCAAAAACCCTAAAAACAAAAACAAGAAAATAACAGGCAACATTGCACCCCTTCCAACAGTCACCAAATCTAGAATTGTGAAAAGTAACTTTTCATATGCGAAAGCAGTTTCAGGTAATACCCCATATTCATCCCCCTCTGCTGACAACGTAACAAATCTTGCTGAGCTCTTTAATCTAGACCAGTGTTTCTCAACTGAATTCACTCCAAGGACCGGTAAAATATTTCGGAACGTTCGCGCGGAACGGTAATATTAATTATTCGACCCAATGCGCAATTTTTCACAAAGATTCGGCAATTTATGAAACGCGATTAGGTACATAGTTGCCAGTTTGTTGTATTTTCCATCAAAGATTACATTATTTTTTAAACTAGTAAACTATTATTATTGTAATGTAGGTACAATATCGGTGGTCGGCCTATAAAAGCTGGATATTTCGCGGACCGGTAAATTTTTCTTGCGGACCGGTACTGGTCCTCGGACCGGCGGTTGAGAAACACTGGTCTAGACAATATACAAAATATTATGAAATTAATTAAAGAAATAAATTTAAAGCATTCCCTGCATTGTTATGTGCTATACCTCTCCTGGAGGGTGCCCAACACGCAACAGAAAAAAATGCATATTTTATTTAAAGCCCTAAGCGTGAATGACACCCCCAGCCATGAATAGGAAAACCATCAATCACCTGAAACTTATGAGCTGGAATTCCAACGCCATAATTAATAAAACAACTGAACTCAGGCAATTTATCAATGATAATAATTCTGACATCATCCTGTTGCAGGAGACGCATCTCACAAATGAGATGAAATTTAAAATACCGAATTACATAATCTACAGAAATGATCCCAGGAATAAACAAGGAGGAACAGATGTGCTGATAAAAGTCAGCATCAATCATTCCCACATTCCCACCCCCAACTCTACAAGCCACCAACCAAACAATGACAACACTGCAGTTGTCTCACTGTACCTCCCCCCACACGAAAGCAATCTGGTCAACCTTGACCTGGAAATTCTAACGTCAATAACTTATAAAATGATCATAGTTGGCGATTTAAATGCCAAACACAGGAGCTGGAACTGTGCGTATGACAATGATCACGGACGTGCCTTAAAAACATTTATTGACAACACCGATTTCACTCTCTATATCCCCAACAAACCCACCCACTATGGTTCCATTAATGGAAGCTTCATTGACTTGTTAGTGTCCAGAGGTATCCCCTCTCCTTCAAATAACATTACCGCTGAGGAACTGCCATCGGATCATTATCCGTTCCTGGCCACTTATGGAAACCATGTCATTACTGAGTCCACAGCTATGCCCAGGAAAACCAACTGGAAAAATTTTAGACAACACATAATTAACAATATACCTTTTTCTACCTTCACCCGTTTCTCCAATAGCAAGATCTTAGAACATAAAGTTAATCATCTAACAAGTACCATCCAATTTGTAATCAATGAGTCTGTAATTAAAAGCAAAACCGCTAACACCTCCTACCTCCCTGACTCACTCTCTAAATTAATTAAAGAACGCAACAGACTCCGCAAGTTCTACAATAGATACAAAATTCCAACAATAAAAACTCAGATAAATAAAATTAGAAAACTTATCACCAGGCAAATTGCTGACTTCTACCACCGTTCCTGGAACGATTATCTTATTAACATCAATGTGGAAGACGACTCATTTTGGCGAGCTGCCAACATGTTCAAAAATAAAGATCAAACTATGCCACCGCTCGCAGATAGTCCAAAAACTATCACCTCGAACAAGGAGAAAGCTGAAATCCTAGCCTCTGCATTCGAACTTCAGTTCCGAACTAACGACTCTGCTAACCCTGCTATTGACGGTATAATTCACCAATCGATCATTAACTACTTTGGTCCCCCCGCAACAAGTGCCTACATTTCCCACCCCCAGCTAATTTTAGCTGCAGAGGTGGAAAAAGTTATTATGGAACTCAAACCAAAGAAAAGCCCCGGAATTGATAACATCTCAAACAAACACATGAAGCAACTTCCGGTCATTGCAGTTTGCCTTTTAGCAGACATAATTAATGATGTAGTTAGACTAGGTCATTTTCCACAAAGTTGGAAGAAAGCAACAGTAGTTCCGATCAGAAAGCAGGGTAAAAATCCTAAAATACCTACAAACTACATGCCCATCTCTCTGCTCCCAACCATGGGAAAAATTGCAGAGAAGTTCATCTTAAAACAATTATTAGAAACTCAATTATCATTCCCCACCAGTTTGGGTTCAGGAGGCAACTATCGACAGTGCCTCAATTGCTAAGAGTAGTGGAGGAAATTTCAAAAAATATTGCTGTCAAAAACTCCACTGGCGGAATATTCCTAGATATCGAAAAGGCTTTTGATAAGGTGTGGCACGAAGGCCTTATTTATAAAATGATTAAGTATAACTTCCCCCCCCCGCACCTAATCAAACTCATTCGAAATTACCTATCTAATAGAACATTTGCCGTCAGGATAAACTCCACTCATCAAAAAGGCCCATTTTGGCAGGCGTTCCCCAAGGATCACAGATCTTCTCATTTAATCCGTACATTAATGATGTTCCTCAAGACCCACGAACCACGCTCTGCCTCTTCGCAGATAACACAGCCGTTCTTGCTTCCGGACCCAAACATCAGGTCATAAGAGATACGCATAAAATCACCCTAATGAAATAAACAAATGGATTAAAATTTGGAGAATTAAAATAAACGAGGCTAAAACCCAGGCAATTCTCTTCAATAAAAAATTGCGAATAAATTGTCGTAACATCCAAATTGCAGGTGAAAAGATTAAATGGAAAATTGACATCACATATCTGGGAGTCAAACTCGATAAAAGATTGACTTGGAAGCTACACATTACTGATATCAGAAACAAATTCATTGGAGCTACAAAAACACTCTTCCCACATATAGCCTGGAACTCAAAATTGTCCCTTAGTAATAAGCTCCTGATCTTCAAGTCTTACCTAAGGCCGATAATAACTTACCCAGCACCGATTTTTGGTAGAGCATGTATGACGAACTTATCCATCATCGCACGCAAGCAGAATAAACTACTCAGGCTTATTTCAAAATCCGAGCCCTACTTCTGGAATCAACTCATTCATAAAAACTTAGGGATGCTCACTCTAATAAATTACATCAAGCATCTCTCATTCAGGTTTTACAATAAACTCTATAACCTAAATAATTCTGAAATTCAAAAAATTGATAACTATAATTCATATGAATTAATACATTTTCACAGACCAAGAGCCGTCCTCAGGATCACCCCCATAACTGAATAATTTTCTCTCTTTCCCAAACCCTAATTTCACATCGATAGCCCCCCTCCCTCCCGCTTGTTTACAAACATTTGTTTGTTTATATCCTGGAGTGGGTTGGGTCTCATCTCCGGCGCCCATTGTTAGAGCCGTTAAAATGTTTTCTTAATTGCAACGGGCTTTCTGCTCAAACATTTAGGTCAATTACTTTATTCGCAATAAATTTTGGACTGCTCTTCCATTTCCTTTGATTCAGTTGATTTTGTGTATATTTTGTCATTTATTTTGTATATTTCTCAGTGTCTTAATTTCTGGTAATTACCTCCTGTAACTACTTACGAGTCACCATGCAAACACTCAATCTGGGAGTACTTATTCTTTTATTCATCGTTGTAACCATGCATAGATCTTTAAGTGTAATTTTAGGTTATACCCTTGTTATTAAAAGAGATCAACGCCTCCCGCTGGACACCTCGTCACCACATCTTCGACCAACGATCAAGAATTTTGTGTGCCATTGACAAAATAAGGCTTTCTGTTATTCTTTGATCTTACTTTCTTTATTTTAACATTATATTTTTAACAAAACAAGTATATTTTTATTTTCTGCAAATTCAGATTTATTTTGTTTGAAAAAGTATATGTTTCTATCCTCGTAAATTAAATCTTCATGTATTAAGAATATAGCCTGGGATCCTTGAACAAATATTAATTTTTTTTTTCACTACTCTCGCTGTAAATACAACTGTCAGTATAAAAGGGCTTCAAAAGTGTTTTTTTACTTTTTTTTTGATTTCAATAGGGACATTTATGAAATGATATTATAAAGTTTCTAATATGAAAGGATTTGAATACACCCAAAACATTACATGATAATGCTGAAAAATTTATAATTGTTCCTTCTTTCTATTCTGCCACCACAAAACCTTTAAAAATTGGCAATAATCCACATGAAACCCAATCTTAAAAAACATCTTTTCAATACCAGAAACTACTACCCATTTTTCTATTCTAATTCTTAGCTGTTACTGATTGAAAGTAAATTTTGACTGTAGAAGAGCCAAAACAGGTTTGTAGATATCCAAAACATTACATGACAATGCTGAAAAATTTTTAATGGTTCCTTCTTTCTATCCTACCACCATAAAACCTTTAAAAATGGGCTATAATGCTCATGAAACCCAAACTGCAAAAATGTCTTTTCAATACCAGAAACTACTCAATATTTTTCTATTCTAATTCTAAGCAGTTACTGATTGAAGATAAAACTTTTCTTCCCATCAGAGTCCAACCTAAACTAGTGTCTACACAAACCAATCCTGGTCTAAGTTCTTCTATGTCCTATTGAGCAGCTTACCTCGATATAAACCATAATTAACAAATGAATTTCTAAGGTAAAGAAAAGTTATAAAATAATTGACCATCAAATGCAAGCATAGTATTACTTAATATTATTATATGAAATTTAAGTTCCTACACATAATAGGACAATACTACTAAAATAATATTAGAACAAATTATTATTCGATCTAATATCTCAAAATTACAATGAAAACCATTATCTACATTATTTAAGTGAACCAAATATTTTTACATTTTTTACTTCTTTCAATTCCAACAAGCAATGTAAAATATAATCTCCATCAAGAAAATCATATTCCATAAATTTTTCAGCATATTTCAAAATTTATGATCTTTGCGAGCTTGTATCAATGAGTAACCGAAAAAAATTATTTTTATTATTAGCATGAATTTGAAGAACAAAAGTTTATAAATAAACTTGTCACATATGTGTAGCAACGATGAAAGAAATTTCCGCAGCAATTTTTTTCTTTTGACGAATTTCATTGTTTTTATTGCCATAGAATTCTTCATTCATTTTACACATTACTAACAGATGTTATCCAGGGCATTTCACAATATGTATATTTTATTTTTACAACTGCTTGCAATATGTATAGATTTAAAAGTTAAGCTACAAAAGCAGATGCTTTTTTCATAAGTATTTCTTTCATAGGATCATAGGAACCATACGGCGAACTCCTAGTATATCTACAACCCTGACTCAAATGAGATTTAATACAAAACACACTCTCACTAACATCCGAGTTGAGAGCCAAATTGTATTGCCAAAACTATTCAATAAATCAGTGGCAGAAACCTTATTTCTCAGAATATGAGAATCACATATATTTTATTTGTATTTTTGAAACTAAGAAGGGAACGCGCAACTGTCAATTTTTGTTTTGACCAAATTCCTTCTTTAAGAAAACTTAAAAAGCATCTTGATCTATCATTACTACTGATAGGATATGAAGAATTGCTGGAAAACTACCCATAGCAACACTTAAGAATATAAGTGGTATCAATCGGCTTTCTAGTGTATTATACACAGTCTACCAGTGAATACATTTGACATAGACGATTGAAATATCAGATATCACCAGATCCAGTAGCTTTCCTCCGCAGATTTCAATTAACAAATAACTTCCATGGCGCTGTTTTTTTCTGACTTCTTCATAATTCTTTCCTTAGGGGGGAAAGAAATCTACAATTTGTAAGGCAGCGGAAGTTTTCACTGTTATATTGATTTAAATATTGTAATTTTTCACCATCCTTTATCTAAATAATGTAGTATATTTTTAATTCGCCAACACAATTAAAGCTAATATTCAATGTTACCATTAAACTGCTTAAATTTTAACTATTTAAATTAGGGTGGTAAGTGTAAAATTTCAAAGAGAATTTTTAATGATAAAGTTTTTTAAGATAATTTAGTGATAAGTTTTCTGTTTTCACGGTTTGTTTAAAACACATAATCAATCCTTTAATTATGCAGTGGATTCTAAGATCCTATCTTCGTAAGCAGTTATTGCTTCAGTTTCAAAATCAAAAAGATCTTTCTTGCATCGCCTTTCTTTTTTGTTAAGATATTTTTTTATTGAAATTATCTATTCGAATTGATAACGACAGATTAATCAGTGATAATGTTTAATTAATAATTAGATTAACATTATTCGCGTGAACTGATAAAGTTACCTATTTTAGTTTCACTTTCTAAACGATATTTAATGAATAGCTTACATAACTATTTTTGAACAAATATAGTAAAAAGATATTTTTAGTTGAAAATAAAAGTAATTTTATATATTTCTTTTTAGAAACAGTGTATAATAAGTACACCAGTCTACGCATTCCTCTCTTTAAAGTGAGATGAGAAATAATTGATTTTATTGGGAGCGTTTGGAAAACTTGGTCAATCCAGTGATAAGTAATTAGTACATTTGTTAATAATAATATTTAATGTACTGACTATAAGTACTTAACTTCAATTTTCAAAATATTTCAATCTATAAAAAAATTTAAATTCTTTGACTTTAAAAACATGTTTATAAATCTCACCCGCGAGGCTCTCTGGCTTCAGGTTTTAATAGTTAGGACCAAACTACACTCGCGCGATTCAGAAGAGGCCACCATAGACCTTTGAAATTTTCCGAGGGTTTAAAGAAATTTGACATTTGCTCCAAGTGTTCAACTCAACAGGCTACTCCAAAACATATTCTTTTGTGCTTTGGTCTCTCTAAAATGGATTTGACCGAAAACCCACTCATGGACTTGGTCTAGCACTGCTAACCACGGGGCAATGCAACAACAACACATAAGTTTGTAAATATTTAATAATTTAACTATTTAAGTAAGTTTTCTTTGTAATGTCAATTTTGGAGGATAAACTTCATACATTTTCGAAAATTAAATAATTGTATCCTTAAAATTAAAGTTTTCATCGTTAAAATATACGAGTTGTCCTTCATCAATTTTCTTAAAACTGTTTCCTCTCATCTTGAGTGAAGTATGAATGCCTTTTGATCTAGTTCTTCTCAGCAACTGCTTCAAAATTATTCATATTTTGGAGAGAAAAGTAATGAAAGATTGTAATTTATAAACATCGTTCCAAACAGTTTTTTTTTTCTTAAAAACATGGAGGTAAAATGCGGTTGAACAATTAGAAGCCCTTCTAGGATTAACGGCTTGCCAGTCAATCAACAATTTAAGGATTCGATTATCACCTCGGATGTGATTTTTTATTCTGTTTGAAGTTCATTTGAAAGAGTAGGTTTTGTAGGTTTCAGTAGAATTTATTCTTATTATAGAATTTATTCAGGAAACTCGACCGTTTATTATCAGATGATACAAACTGAAATTAATTGCGAAGTTATTCAGATAAATAAATCTTTTCTAAATTTTATTTTAAAAAGGAAAATCCTGTTTAAAGAGTAAAACTTGTTTAAGATAAAATGATTATTGTGGGATCGAAAGCGTCACCAGAGGGCCATACGCATCACGTTTACCGCCGTATATGTAGAACGACGACAAGAGACGTGAGAGGAAGACGTACAAACTGACGATCGATCATTAACTGTTATTTATAACTTTCTAAGATGATGTTTCTTTATTCATTTGTAAATAGTCTTTTGTTATTTCAAAATCATTATTAAATAGTTTAAATTATATCTGCAATTTATTTCTAATAATGAAGAATACGAACCCATATTTTGGTGTCAGAAGATGGATAATAATTTGATATGACAATAATGTAGATAATAATTTAATGTGATTGTAATTTTCTGATTTTATCAAAGTATTTGGATACTACCATTCCATTCTTACGAATCAAGCATCTGAAAAGGGTATGTACATTTTTCTTATTTCAAAATGAAGTTAAATGATATAAAAGAAATAAGCATTGCATTGAAGAATATTAAGTCAGACAAAGTAAAAGTTTTACATAAATTTATTTTCGATTCTGACGGAGATCGGTCGAATCGAAAGCGTATAAGAGAATTTTCTGGTTTCGATTTTACTATTGAAAGTGAAGAATTTAAAAAGAAATTAAAAACTATAGAAGATAATTTCTCTTTGAACGAATTAATAATAATTTCCAATATCTTAAACATTTCTTTCGAAGGAAATAAATCTGAAGTAGGAAAAAGAATACTTGAGCGATTGTGTTCTTTGAACTTGTTAGCTGAGGAAATAAGCGATGCATGTTTGTCTGATTCAGAAGCAGACGAAACAAACACAAATGAAAATGAAATAGATTCTCTAATGCAATGTGGAAATAAAAATAATTCTTTATATATGAATGATATTTCTAATGAAAGTAGTAAAAAGATTGATTCTCAAAATATTTTTATATCAATTATTCTGATATCGAAAGCACAGTTATCAAATTTAATGCTGAGTCGCATGAAAACATAAACAACTGGATTGAAAGTTTTGAAAACGTATCGAAACTGTTTCAATTATCAAACTTACAGAAATTTATTTTTGCAAAAAGATCACTTGGCGGAAATGCCTTATTATTTGTTAGAACAGAGCCGCAAATAAACTCATGGGAAAAATTAAAAGATGCCTTAATCAATGAATTTTCTGTTGAAATAAATTCGGCTAATCTTCACGAATTATTAAGTAAAAGAAAAATGAAAGATTTGGAATCTGTTCAGGAATATTTTTTCAAAATGAAAGAACTTTGTTACTCAGGAAAAATTGATGACGCCGCATTAATACATTACGTGATTAAAGGACTTAATGACAAACACGAAAATAAAATTATATTATACGGTTGTAAAAACTTAATAGAATTTAAAAATAAGCTTAAAGTGTATGAAGTAATGAAAAGTGATTCAGCAAAGTGTAAATATGCTTTCGATAAAATGAAAACAAAACATGATTCCAATTGTAAATCTTATTCTTTCGATAAAAATCAATTAAAATATGATGGTTATGATAAATATAACTCATGGCATGAATATAATGATAAATTTAATAAATGTGAAAATATGAATAAGAACAAAATAAAAGTTGATAGCGATTTTAATTCAAGAAATAGAATGTGTTATAACTGTGGTTCACGTTCACATATTTCTAAATATTGTATTCATAAAGATAAAGGTTTAAAGTGTTTTTCTTGTCAATCATTTGGTCATAAAGCTTCAGAATGTCCAAAACTAAAGGAAACAGGCTCTTTTGATGATAAGCAAAAAATAAATACCATTAGTTCTCAAAATTTAATTCTTAAGGATGTTAAAATTGGTACTCTGAATATAACTTCATTAATTGATACTGGAAGTCAGAAAACCATTTTGAAAAAGAGTTTATTTAATATAATTAACGATACTGTTCATTTACAATCGTCTTATATTTCATTGACTGGTTTAGGAATGACATCAATTAAACCACTAGGTTATTTTAATGCAGAGGTTGAAATTGATTATTCAAAAGTTAAGACAAATATTTTTGTTATAAATGATGATTCCGTAAGTTTTGATTTAATTGTAGGTAGTGACATTATTAGCCAAGGTACTTTAACAGTTTCAACTAATGGCGTATCGTTTCATACTAGCCAGAATGAAACAGATAATTTCTTAATTAATTTCGTAAACCTCACTGATGAATCAGAAATTGATTTAAGCCACATTAAGGATAAATCACTGTGTTCTGAAATACATTCAATAATAAAAAATTATGTTCCAAATAAAATTAAAACTGTTGATGTTAAAATGAAAATTAGTTTAACAGATGAAATACCAATTTGTTCTTCCCCCCGACGACTACCACCTTTTGAGAAAAAAATAGTTGAACCTCAAATTAAAGAATGGTTAGCTAAAGGAATAATTCGCAATAGTTCTTCCGATTTCTCTTCACCTGTCGTATTAGTTAAGAAGGAAGATAATTCCTATAGACTTTGCATTGATTACAGACGGCTTAATAAAAAAACGGTTCGTGAACATTTCCCTTTGCCAGTTATCGATGACGTAATAGATAAATTACATTCTTCTGTAGTATTCACTATTTTAGATTTAAAAAAAGGTTTTTTTCATGTTGACGTTGAGGAAAGTTCTTGTAAATATACTTCATTCATTACACACGATGGTCAATATGAGTTTTTGAAATGCCCATTTGGATTGACTAATTCTCCAAGTATTTTTCAAAAATACATTTATAATGTGTTTCGACAATTATTGAAAGAAGGTGTTGTAGTGATTTATATGGATGACTTAATTATTCCTGCCAGAAACGAAACCGAAGATATTAAAAAACTTAAACTTGTCCTACAAACTGCTTCAGAGTATGGACTTCAATTGAACTTAAAGAAATGTAATTTTTTGAAACGTGAAATAGAATTTTTAGGGTATAAAATAATAAATGGTAAATTAAATCCATCAACATATAAAACTAAAGCTGTAATTAATTTTCCGGAACCAAAAAGTACAAAAGACGTTCAGAGATTTTTAGGATTGATCGGATATTTTAGAAAATTTATTAAGAATTACTGTATTATTGCTAAACCTTTAAGTGATTTGTTGAGAAAAGAGTCTAATTATAAATTTGGTGTAAATGAAAGAAATTCTTTTAACCATTTGAAATATATTTTATCCACGGAACCCGTTCTTACAATTTTTAACCCTCAAAGTGAAACCGAAATTCATTGTGACGCCAGCATCGATGGTTATGGTGCCGCTCTTATTCAAAAGTCTTTAGTTGATAATCAATTCCACCCTGTTTACTACATGAGTAAGAAGACGACAGAAGCTGAGCGAAAATATTCCAGTTATGAATTAGAAGTTATGGCTGTTATAGAATCTTTAAAAAAATTTAGGGTATATGTGTTGGGAATTCCTTTTGAAATAGTTACTGACTGTAATGCTTTTGCTATGACAATGAACAAAAAAGATTTATGCACAAAAATTGCTAGATGGGCTCTAATGTTAAATGACTTTGATTACACAATTGAACACAGACAAGGTTCTAGTATGCGACATGTTGATGCTTTAAGTAGAAATCCAATTTGCATGATAGCTCAAGATAGATTAACATTAAAAATAATCCAAGCACAAAACACGGAGGAGCATATCAAAACAATTAAAGAAATATTGAAACAAAAACCTCATGATGATTACTTACTCAAAAATAATGTTCTTTATAAATATGTTAATGGCAGTGAACTGTTAGTAGTCCCATAGCAAATTCCAGGGCTCGGAGTTGTCCTGATATTCCTGAAATTCCTGATTTTTTAAAAAACGTCCTGAAATGTCCTTATTTTTCAAAATAAATCCTGAAATTCCTTAATTTTTTATTACATTCCTTTGAAAGTTTAATTTTAATTAATAATTTTATATTTTTCAGTTGTAAATTTTTCTTTCAGTTTAATATATTTTTTCTTTCAACTGCTTTCTATGCAGAAAGAAAGAGAAAAATTTCCCCCTTTTTTGTTCTCTTTCAAACCGGAAATAGGGTTGCCATTCATTCGTCTCCGCCTCGTTTTCAGCCATTGCTCACGTATGTCTGAAGTCAAAAAAATTTAGGTTTGGGTTTACCATTAAATTCTATTTTGTGCCTCAACAGACAAAGTTTCTGGTTTTAGTAGTGCACAACTATTTACAATGATATCGAAATTGGGAGAATTATTGGCCTACGTTTATGCGCATGCGTGAAATGCTTATCGCGCAATTTTGAAAGATTTTGATGGGTGTTTTGAAGAATGTTTATTAGCAAGCTCAGAATTTTACTTTTTGAAAACAATTAATTTTCTTTTAAAAATGCCATGGAAAACGAAATTTTCCGACAAATGTTTGGAACTGCAAGATGGGAATAAATGCCTAATCAAGAAGACATGGTGCCGAAGTGTTACGATGTTCATTCTGCGGAGTGCTTCGTATGCAAAAGCAAATTCAGTGTTTCAAATATGGGTTTTAGACAAGTGCTTGCGCATGCAGATGGATCAAAACACAAGAAAGCTGTGAATTGTTACAAGAATCAAACACTATTTACTATCAAGTCATCAACTTCATCTGAATCCTCGACATCGACTGTAGTAGTGAATAACAAATCATGGCTTCCCAAAACGACATCAGAGAAAAACCATTAAAACTGAAACCATTTTAGTTTTGGTGGCAATAAAAAATAATTATTCTTTTTCATCTTTGAATGGATTTAGTTAACATTTACGGAGAAATTTTTGATGATTCCTTCATAGCAAAAAATCTCAAATTATCTGACAAAAATGTCAGGTATATGATTAATTTTGGATTAGGTCCGTATTTCAAAATTCTTTTGTTTCGGGATATCGGCACTTCATATTTTGTTTTACTTTTCTATGAAACTACTACAAAATAAATAAAGAAACAGTTGGATATTTACATCTCATATTGGTCTGATAAACATGGTAAAAATGTCATTTGTTACCTCGAATCACATTTTTTAGAACATGCTGAAGCCAATAAAATTGTAAAAATTTTATTTTTATTCAAAATAATGGTTTAAATTTAGAAAAATTAATGCAGTTGTCAATGGATGGACCAAGAGTTAATTTAGCTGTTTTAAAGCAAATAAATAGTGAACTGAGTAAGCAAAGTTTACCAGTACTAATTGATTTGGGTACATGTTGCTTACACATAATCCATGGAGCACTGCGTAAGGGTATTGATAAAATTGATTGTAATATTGATGAATTTGCTATAGATATTCATCAAGTTTTCAAGCTATCTCCTGCAAGAAGGGAAGATTATCATTCCTTACAGTTAGAAATACTGGAAGAAACTTTAACTAGACATAGTTTCCTTCGTCATGTTGAGAGCCGTTGGTTAACTTTGGGCTCAGTTTGTGAGAGAATTGTTGAGCAATATGATGTTCTAAAGGAATATTTCATTGTTAAAGTACCTAAAGAGTCGAAATCTCCTCTTTCTGATAGACATCTTCGGATTATAAAACATTTGAAAGACCCAAGACTCTGGCATATCTGCATTTTGTTTCATTTTTTTTGTAAAACTTTTGAACCTTATTCAACTTCTAATGCAAAAAATCGAACCTTTAGTACATGTGATGTACAGTAAGTTAAATGAACTTGTTCGCAGTATTATATTTAAATTTTTAAACCCAGAAGAAATCTGAAAAAAATGGAGTAAAGTTGCTACAAATTAATGTTGATTCAGGAAAAAAATGGTTAAATTTAAACAAGATTGAAGAAGGTCATGGTGCAAAAGCAATGCTGGAAGAACTTACTGATAAAACAACATTTCAACAAAAAATTAGAAGCTGCTACATAGCAACTTCAAAGCATTTGCTTCAAAAACTTCCTACAACAAATCCTTTACTCAAAGATCTCCAGTGTTTGTCTCCTTATAATAGAAAAAAGGAAGAGTCTAGGAGTTCATGTAGCAGATTAATTCAACATATTCCTCATGTGAATAAACCTTCTTCAGATTTTTATAAGATGAATGAAGAGTGGATTCTTGACATGTGTGAAGATGTGACTTTGATTGTGAATGATCAAAATATCTGTAAATATCGGAATGCGGTTTTCAATATAAAAGATGCTGGTGGTTATATAAAATATCCTACTCTTTCTAGAGTGGTTAAAGCATGTCTGTCGTTATTGAATGTAAATTCCCAACCAGAAAGAGGGTTTTCAACTAACAATTCTGTTGTGACAAAGGAGAGAGCTTCTTTATCGGAATTAACCGTTCAAAGTTTACGGATTTGTCATGATGTTATTCGAATGCATGGCAATTCTGTTTCCTCCATTCCATATACCAAAGAAATGATGCATTATATTCAGAAATCTCATGCAGAATATGCATGATATATGGAAAAATCAAAAGATATAACACAATTAGAGAAGAAAAGAAAGGATGAGGAAGATGTAGAAGTTACTAGTGAAAAAAAAGTTTAAACAATCGCACCTATTAGAAAAAAATTAATGAACTTGAGGAAAAAAAGAAAAATTTGCTTGATAATCAGTGTGTAGCTCAAAAACTTTTGGATGATGCAACTAAAAAAATAGTATGTGCTATCAGTGATGATAATATGAGTGATGTGAAAGTTGGACAAATGATGCTGTCTGCTGCTAATGCAGATATTGCATCTGTGAATGATAAATTAAAAAAGTGCAAATTATTAAAAAAGTATTAAAAAAGTGCAAATTAAATAATTGGAATTAAATGCTAATGCATCCTGTTCAAAATGAACATTATTCAATGATACATAAATTAACTGTTAATTTAAAGCATTTATCATGTATCTTATTAATTTTCAGAAAATGTTCAGTATAAAAAGTTTAAATTTCTGTATTATTTTTCATATTGTTGTATTAAAAATTAAAAAACTCAGAATTTATTAAATAGTTTATTCCTTTCTAAAATGTGTTTTATGCATAAAACAGAAATTAATAAGTAAAAGTAACATTGTTTTTCTTTAATTATTGAAATATGTCCTGAAAAATGTCCTGATATTTCTTGAAAATAGTGTCCTGAAAAAAAAAATTCTGTACTCCGACCCCTGAAATTCTGAGTATAATTAAATCTGCACATGAGAAAGGTCATTTTGCAATTAAAAGAACAGAAGAAAGCTTGAATTCTAACTTTTACATTCTTTAGGTTAAACAGAAAATTGAGAAATGTTTATCAAATTGTATACCGTGTATCTTAAGCAATCGAAAAAGAGGTAAACAAGAAGGAGAATTACATCCAATCGAAAAAGACGACACTCCTTTACACACGTATCACGTTGATCATTTAGGTCCGTTAGAAAGTACTCATAAAAATTATAAATATATCTTCGCTGTGATCGATGGTTTTACTAAATTTATATGGCTTTACCCAACTAAATCTACTGATGTTTCTGAAGTAATTTCAAAGTTAGAACTTAAAAAGACTGTTTTCGGTAGCCCCTCTTGCATCATTTCAGATAAAGGTCTTGCGTTTACTTCAAACGATTTTGAAGAATATTGTCGTCGTGAAGATATTAAACATATTTGTATAACCACCGGTTTACCTAGAGCCAATGGTCAAGTAGAACGCCTAAACTCTAGTATAATTTCTGTTCTGTCCAAATTGTCGATAGCAACCCAGCTAAATGGTATTTGCATGTTAATAATGTACAACAGGTTATAAACTCAACTTTTTCACAGAAGTATGGGTATAACACCATTTGAATTGCTTTTTGGTACCAAGATGAAACAAAAAAAAAATGACGTTAAAATTAAAGATCTCTTAGACTCAGAAATGCGAAAAGATTTCATTAATAACCGCGATAACCTTAGAAAAGAAGCTAAGAAACAAATTTTAAAAGCTCAAAACGAAAATCGCAAAACCTATAATTTAAGAAGAAAACAAGCTAGAAAATTCAATTTAAATGATATCGTTGCAATTAAGCGTACACAACAAGGTCCAGGAATCAAGTTAAAAGCCAGGTATTTAAGGACCCTACAAAATAATTAAAGTTAAAAGCAATGACACATACGATGTTCAAAAGATTGGTTTTACCGAAGGTCCCCTAGTTACAAGTACTTGTGCAGAATACATGAAACTCTGTTCCGGTGTCACTTAAAAAGTGTTAAAAGACTAAAAGAAGACACCGATGACGACCAACTCCCGATTTTGACTTTTCTACCAACTGAATTGCTACTTTTTAGGACTAACTCTCTTTATTTCAGATTGTTACTGTTTTTTTTCTTTCAAAAAACAAAATAATTGAGATGTGTTCAAGACGTGTGTTTCCTTTTAATGATGGCCAATGACGAGAATGAAGATGCTGCCATCGAGTCTCTAACCAGATGAAGGAGTCCTCCAAGACGGAATCTCAGATTCGAGGAACAATGACGTTAGACGAGAATTGGCAACAATGTTTTGCTATTTTTTTTTTTTTTTTTTTTTTGAACATATTACTGCTCCTATTCATTTTTTTCAGGAAGTTCTGATTTTAGACGAATGCTGAGGTCAGCTATTGTCATCAGGATGGCCGATTGTGGGATCGAAAGCGTCACCAGAGGGCCATACGCATCACGTTTACCGCCGTACATGTAGAACGACGAGAAGAGACGTGAGAGGAAGACGTACAAACTGACGATCGATCATTAACTTTTAATTATAACTTTCTAAGATGATGTTTTTTTATTCATTTGTAAATAGTCTTTTGTTATTTCAAAATCATTATTAAATAGTTTAAATTATATCTGCAATTTATTTCTAATAATGAAGAATACGAACCCATATTATTGTTACATGATTATTTTAACCATTTTGAAGATACAGAATTTATATTAAAGAAAATATTATATTTGAGCAAACTAAACTTTCTAGATTTTATGTGTGTACTTTTCTTTCTTCACATGTTTATTCTATTTACATGGAATATTAGTTGTTTTAGACAAATAATTTGTCAAAATTGCGACAGAAGCATTTTCAAATTATGTAAGGCAAATAGATCTCACAAACTAGATGTCTTGCCATAGCCATGTTGAATTCAAGTGTGTAATTAATATCTTTTATTCATTTAATTGCTTTGATTCTGCACAATTTATACACAATGATAAGTATGCTAAATAATTTCAATATAAAGGATATATTTCAATTATTATGATAAGATCATGGCAAAGCTTTAACACAACATAAGCATAAGAATAATTTTTAATAAATATTTCAACGACAGATTAGAATTTGAGACGAGTCAATAATAATAAAACAATCTGTGCATTTTCAAGAGAACTCGGAGAGTGAAACATAGAATCTATTTTATTCTTTTTGAATTTAATATTCTTGAGTTTATCATGAACAATTTTCTTTTCTGTGGAAATTAGAAACACCTCATAATGTTTTGACTTTATTATGTTTGGATACGATTTATTACTTGAATACTCTTCTTTTTCTATGAATTTATTTTAAATTATTACTTGAATTTCATTAAATTTATAAATTAATACGAAAGTAATTAAAACAGTCAAATCAGTAAGCAGAGTTTTTATGGATGGAAATTTATAGTTTAACTTCAATTTTTTATATAAAATGCATATAAAATAAAACTGTCATGTAAAAATAAAGGAGAATTAGTTTATTAAATAATTTTTAGTAACTATTGCAAAAAATTCAGTCGTTAGAAAAAATTCGTAATTGTATTTATGAAGAAAACAACTCCCACTAAATTCACTGTTTCTATAAATATAAGAAATTTGTTAAATTATTGTATTCATATTTACTTGGCACTGGGTTCGCCTTGATCATGGAGGAGGCTACCCCGATCTGAGGCTGATCGTTGCACAACGAAAGGCTGACGATCGCCACATCCACTAATTGTGGATGTTAGGGGTGCATAATTTTTGGTATCCGGGTCTGCGCTTGTGCCGACCCAACATCTTAAAGGAAATGGCATTAAGTTATTTTCCCGCTATCTTAAATGTGTTTTCTTAATTACGATCTTTTCAACGTTCCTTTCCCATTTACTACTGTTATTGTTGACTCCTATTTATCAGACACCTCAAAAGAGATCAGTCATATTTTCTTGCATTATTAGGAAAACAACTAGATATTGAAAACCTCAATCGTTTGTTGAATAAAATATTTACCTCTTCGTGTTTGCAAAATTATTGTTTCGTAAAACATAGAGCTTGTATACAATCAAAGACTGCGCCCTTTTTTTGACACATCCTTTACATTTGTCACTCCTGGAATAGTGACCAAACATAGATAACTATTTCTTAATAGAGATATCCAACGCCACAGATTAATTGTTTTGGTATTTTCCCTTATAACAATTCTAATTTTGGTTTTTCATCTCAAAAATTTATTTATCTTGTATCTTGTGAAAATAGAGTTTTGGCTTAGCCTTTACTCTTTCATCTATGACAGTTCTGGAGCAGATTTTTCAGTACTGATGCAGGAGCGCTGAGCATGAGGTGAGAGGGAGCTAGACTTGTCGGTGTGAGCCAATCAGCTTTCAGGAGAGAGATGAACTGGGACAATAGATTTTAAAATTTCCACTGTGATATGAAGAATGAGTAATATAAAGAAAAAATTAAATTGTTGCAAATGAAGTAAAATTTAAATATAGGAGAGAAGAAACTAGTTTAAAAAACTATTTACAAAACCATATATAAGAATAAACTTAGTCATTGAGCATAAAATAATTATGGGCTATGAGTCTATATTTACAGTCTTCAAGTAAATATACATTGGGGAAAATATTATTAAATTAGCTTTTCGTTTATCAGCTCATGACTATTTTTATTGAAGTAAGAATTTCTTTATTTTATGTGATAGTTAAATATGATGTTATCTGTAACAACTTTCATTCAGAGTTATTTACTTATTACCAAATTTCCTTTTATGTTTTTTCTCTTACTTAATATAATATAGATATTTATTCTATATTATTTTTCCATTTACTTCTCAGAAAACGCGAAGAAAATATATCATTTAGGATTATCACATATTTCGTGTTCCATATTTATATAAAGGAATTTTGATAGTGAAAGAATATTTCATTTACTTTGTACACGTTTTTCTTCAATGATTTAAAACAATAATAATAATAAATGAAAGTTTTTGAGATTTTACATTAAAAGGTTTTTCAATGCCTCGATAAATTTCAGATATTTTATATACGTGTTATTCATCAAAAAAGTCAATATTTTTCGTAATATCTTCGATTGCTTGCTGAAGAATGAAAACTATTAATTCAGTTGTTAAAAGTTAATTTAAAATAATAATTTGAATAATCAGTTATCAAATTTATAAAATAATACAAAAATATAAAAAGTACTCAAAACATTTAAATCAGTAAATAGAGTTTTATGAAATACGTATTCAGTTAAACTTTATTTTTGAAATGAAATGTATACCATGCGAAAAATATAATGTAAAAATACACAACAAATGCTTTTCCAAGTAATTTTAGTAACAACTGTAACAAATTGAGTAATAAGGAAATTTAAAATGTTTAATGTTTGAAATTTATTCCTTACAGCTAGGGATGGCTAAACCAGGTATTTTTCTAATAACTAGTTATAAAAACCGTTATAAAATAACAGTTTTTGTCACGTGATCAATATGAGAGCTCTTATTGGTTCACTGGCAACTGATAACAGTTTTTGCAGAATTCTGTTCTGCAGTTAATCACATGACTCATTTAGGAGCATTTCATTGGTTTTCTTGTAACTTGTAACAGTATGACGTAGATTCTGTTATTTGAAGGGTCACGTGTTTAGTTTTACCATATTTCATTGGTTCTCTGGTACCGTTAAACAGCTCTGGAACGAGAAGTTATTCCAAGAAAACACATGTGTTTGGGTTTCATTGAAATTCCGAAGGGCTATTACGGTAACAAAACTGGTTTTTGAGGAAATGCAGTTAAATGAGACTTTCGGTGAGCCATGATTATCTAAAATTGTGTGGAAGTAGTTTAAGCGGAATTTTTTTCCACATTGATATTTTTTATTAAAAGAAATTATTCAAGAAATCATTTAATCTTAGATTTAAATAAAATTATGACATTACGTGAACAATTTAAAGACTTTTCTTTATTTGACAAAACAGTTTTTAATCTTGCAATACAGATTGTTAGATTAGAAACTCGATTGCAGAATAAATAAATTTTGCCTATTACAGATATTATATTTTTTAATTAACCTGTTATTTTAATTAAAATTGATAATATTAATTTTTTCATTTATTTTTATTGCAATTATTTAAATTATAATTTGAATTTACACTATGTTTCATTTCAATTTTTTTCAATAAAAATAAGTTGAGTCCAGATATAAGATAACATATTTTATAATAATAATGTATTATAAAACGACATATCTACGTGAACACATGTTTTAAATATTTAAACGTTCGTTATTAAAAATTATAAATAACTCGATCGAACGTTATTAAAAATTTCCAGTAATAAACATTAACTTTCAATGCTTACAAAAAGCTTACCTTTCTATCAAATTATAATATTTCATTATATATTCTTGATTTAATGCTCTTGTATAATCTAATTTCGTGTGAAATCTACTTTAAATATATTAATAAACAAAAAACTTTGCATCATCAGGGAGTAAAAATATAAATGTTATATGAGAAAAATTTTTTTTAAAATACTCGTTATGGAATGACATTTTTAAATAAAAATGTACATTGCGTATAAACAACATTTTCAAGGGAATGATGAAGATACTATTGCAATAAATAAGACATTAGCTATAATGTATAGAATTACTGTCACATTATATTAGTTTATATATTTTAAAATTATTTTCACACAAATATATTTTTTACCATAAGCAACAGATTTTATTATTATTTATCTCTATAGAGATTACTATTCTGGCGAATTTCTTGATTTACATTGTTTAGTATTAAACAAACTATAGAAACAACAGAATCAGAATTCTCACACAAAAAGAATTACAACCCACATATATTTGTAGCCAAATTAATAGTTATCTAATTTATAATTTACTCTAATTTATAAGAATTTATAATAATTAATAATTTCTGATGTTACCCGTCAATAATCAATTTTAAAGTTAAATTTCTAGGTAATTCAGAAATTTGAATCTGGTAGAGTTTTGGATTAAACAATTCTAAGTAAACGTATTTAGTTATAAATAGCTCTACAAACGAAAAATACAATTAACAAGAGTTTTTAGATTTTGAATGTAAGAAGCTTTCCATTAACATAAAGTATAAAATAAAGTTAACTTTCAAATTTTTTGTTTAAACCAGATTTTAATAGCGAGGAATTAATTTTATAAATCTACAAAAATGATAAATTTTATCACAAAGGGGTTATTAATTCATTCTTTAAACTAAGATTTGAGCGATTAAAAAAGCATTATAGCATTTCTGAATTCAGATAATCTATTAATTTTAAAAAGTTTTTTCTTACACACACACATATGTATATATATATATTTAATTTCATATAATAAACAGGAAATAAAAGTTCTATAGTTTGAATAAAATATAATTAAATTAAAGAAAATTATTAAATTCCACGTTTCTTTCTTTATTTTTTTTGTGATTATTATTGTAATAATGATACAAATAGTTATAAAATACACCTCATACGCTTTAAAGTATGACTCTTCACAGTGTTTTGTTTTGCAAATCAGTAAAATGACTACAAAGAAATTTGAAGGGCATCAAAATTTTTATATCGATAATTTGTAAGATTCCTAATTATCCTTTCCTTTTGTAATAGTTTTAAAACAATCTTGAAATGAAAATATTTTTATAGCTTCACATTTCTGAACAAAACTATAATCAATTAAACATATATTTGTCAAACAGTTGCTTATTCTCAAATAGTTCTGAATAAAATTAAACATATCCTCGTCTAAAATAACTTTTTATGAATATTATTATCGCAGAAATGAACTTTGGAAATGGTGGTGTTGCATACTTTTTATCGTTTATGGATAATTTACGTTTTTATGGATAATTTACTGTTAATCTCTTGAGGAATTTAAATACCCTGGGCATTTTATAAAACTTATTTTATGAAAATTTTCAAATTTCTATCTCTCTCTGTATATAGCAGGGATGGCCAAGACGTCGACCGCGAAGACATTTTTGGTAGACCGCGCGACCATCCCGATAGTTATCACGGATATTATTAATTTAATTTATGACTTATGTCATAGAATTAATGAATTATTTAAAATAAAAATTTACTACAATTTTTGCCTTAAAACCTAAAACAAATTGTGCAAAGTAAGGCACTGAATTTTTCGTTTTACAGTGGAATTAAATCGAAACAATTTGACAAAGTGGGATGCTTAGATTATATCCAGTAGCCGGCGCATGATAGCGACGCGCCGATTCGTCTAGTCTACCCGTCTCTTCTGACCGTTTAGTTTCACTCTACGTTAATCGTCTTACGTGGCAGGTCGCTCGCTTCCTACCGCACTGATACGAATTTGTTTCAAAACTGTTGAATGTTCGAACTGTTCTTCGAAACTGTTAAAATTGTTTTTCAACAACTCGTCCAAAATGACTCAGCCAGGCACCAGTGCTAAAAGAGGTAAAACATACCATTATCACAATGAGGGGGAAGATGATTTCATTTTTGTTATGATGAAGGAGAAATATGTGTCTCATATGTAACTCAAGAGTGGCATTACCAAAAAAAGCAAATGTCGAAACACATTTTAAAACCATGCACTTAAAATACGCTACAGACTTTCCAATCGGCAGTGAACTTCGAAAAGTTAAAGTGCATGAATTAAAGTCGAATTTACATTTACAGCAATCGGTATTTACGAAACCAGGCACCAAAGCTAAAGCAGTAACATTGGCGTCGTATAAAATTACAGAAGTTTTGATAAAGCGAAAAAAACCATTCGAAGATGGAGAATTGATAAAAGAAGCTTTCCAGATCCGTTCTGAGGCTTTCTCCTAAATTCCAAATTTTTTACTTTTCTCCACCTTCTTATTTAATTCTTCAATTTACTCTTTTTGCGAATTTGTAAATGCCACCACCTCGTGGACCTAGCCACAATTAATAAAATAAAAATAAATTAATAAACAAAAAATTAAATGATCTCTGTTTTTCGCTAAAATGCAGGAACATTCTGCGCGGTTCCATTGTAAATATTTGTTTGTATGATTGTATTATTTTATATATTCCAATTGTAAAAATAATTTTTTTGTTATTTTTCTAAAATGCATTGTTAGCTTTTAAATGCTTCCATCTCTTATAATTTGTTTCCTATCATTCCATCACCATGCAATTGTATCCCGGGAGTACTTCCCATTTGGTAGTCTTTACTGAGTTATTTATCAATTCAACCTAGGTAGACTCATAGTCAACTTTATATGCTCCTCAAGATATTATGATAGAGGTCAACGGCGAAAAGCTAGATACCTCGCCTCCTCAACATATGGACCAATGCTTTACCTGGCACCGGGAATGCCTTGATCACCAAGAAGGCTTCTCCGAGCTGAGGCTTTTCATTGCACTTCGAAAGGCTGACGTTCGCCACATCCACTAATTGTGGTTGCTTGGGGTGCATAATTTTTGGTAGCCGGGTCTGCGCTTGCGCGGACCCGATAATTTAAATTGAAAAAGATTTTTTATGTTTGTAAGAAAAACTGTAATAAATGCACTGAAAAATAACCTTTGGTGTTTCAGCTAAAATTTCACATATACAAGTGATGATGATCAGTCCCGTTTTTCCGGTACACAATAAGAGGCCGGTCATACATAGATTTGTTGTGCAATTCTAGGTTACACGTCATTAGGCTCATTTTTGTAACATCCACACCTTCTATAGTTACTATCATCCTATACTGGTGAAAATTGACCTGTAATTTAACATATGCCAATACTTAAAGAATCTCATTGTACAACACACACAATATTCGTATTACATCGCCTCTTATGTGCACTGTGGAAATTGTTCTATAATATCAATAAAAATAATACTGCACCAATTAACCATCAGTGAACTGCAATCGCAATATTTTTAAGGAAAACAAAAGCACGTAGTTCGGTATTTATTAAAAAGAACATAAGTCACTTAAAATAATTGCTTAAGAATTGCTTAGAAACATCATTCTTCAGTGCTTTTAAAACACCCTAAGATTAGATACATAAGAGATAGACAGTTTCAGTTAAATTTATACTGTATTTTCTTGACAGAATAACGTTTCTGCACAATGTTTGCTTATGCTATCAGTAACCAGAATGATAATAATAATGATATGAGACCAAACTGAGACAAGACATAATAGGTTGTTTTAAATTTAGTCAAATAATAACTTTTTTTAGAAATGTTACAAGAACAAAATCTTCCCAATTTTAAAAAAGCAACCATGTTTCATCAAATGTTGGCTTTTTTGCTTCTTTACTTTGGCTTTATGTATCTCTATTCTGCTTATTTACTTTTGTAAATATTTGGATTATATGATAGAAGTTTCCTACTTATAATCTTGTTTATTTTTTTAATATCAGGACATTTTTTTAAGAAATAAGTTGTATGTAATTACCTTTTAAATGAAAACAATAAAATATTTTGTATTAAATATTTTGGGACACAATACGTACTAAAATGTTTCTATACACACGCATGCACATACATACATACATACATACAAATCCTATATGTGTGTGTGTGTGTGTGTGTGTGTGTTTGTGTTGCAGGTTAAGCTTAGATTTTTCTCAAATAGCATCTTATATTGACAACCAATAATTTCAAATGCACATGCATAATTGAGAATATTATATACATGAATATAATCAAAGACTGCATGCAACAGATGCGGAAGCGACAGCTTTATAGTCCTACGGAGAAATGACTTCAGTCGTGTAGGCAAAGGAAGGCCTCGTAAAAAGAAAGAGATAAAGATGGAAATGCATCAGTCTGTTGCTTATCTTTAAATACACTATCAGTGAAGTCGTAATATATTGTAACCTAATCTTGAGACAAAAAAAGTATTTCGATAAACAACGTGAGGAACCCACAAAAGGAATTGAGGAAAAGCATGTATATGTCTAGAAAAAGGGAGTAGTCACTGACTTTAGAATGTGTGTCAAGACTCGCCAGTGGGCACATTAAGTTCCTCTCGTTTTTTAAGGAAAGAAAGTACGACTCCTGCACAAAGTGCGGTGTTCACGAGGCTTCGCCACGGCACATTTTGGATTTTATGGGTCTCTCTAGGGAGGACCTCTATGCAACTCCCCTTTTTATGTTTGACTTTTTAAGACTCAACGAAAATCTAGATCTTGTCTGACTCCGTCAGACTTTGGAGGATAAGAAAGAAGAAGAATGTGTGTATGGAGGCTCTTTGTTGAACGAAAGAATGATAGAAAAATTAAACCTAAGGAAGTGAATATTTTCAACAAACGACAATGATTGTACATTTTGATTATTTCCCTAATGATTTTTTACATTGCAACAAACTTTAGAAATGACCGGCCTCTTTAAGTGCATCTGAAATAGAGGCGTGATCCCACTTCTGCTTCAAGCTGAAGTACATATTTACTTCTACCACTTTCGAATATCGGGTCCGCGCAAGCGCAGACCCGGCTACCAAAAATTATGCACCCCAAGCAACCACAATTAGTGGATGTGGCGAACGTCAGCCTCTCGATGTGCAATGAAAGGCCTCAGCTCGGGGAAGCCTCCTTGTTGATCAAGGCATTCCCAGTGCCAGGTAAGTATGAATTCGTTGTTAAAACTAATTTCTTATTCTTTTACAAACTGTTAATTTACTGGGAGTTAATTTCTTTCAATATATATAAATTATAACTTTCTTCTTATAACAAAATTTGTTCCACGATAGTTACTTAAATAATTTGGAAAAGTAAATGATCCTTATCTAAACATTATAACTTTTGTATTATATACACATTTTATATAAAAAATGAAGCTAAACAATATTTTTACTTCCATAAAACTCTTCTTACTGATTTGAGTGTTTTAATTACTTTTTATATTTTCATAATATTTTATAAAATTTAAAACTGATTATTCAAATAATGAAACGACTCGTATAAAACTTCTTTATAAATTCTTGTTACATTGTTTTGATAAAAGAACGAATAATGGCAAATTCGGATCCCTAGGCAAATAAATGCCTTAACAGATTACTTTATAATATTTTGATATTTTTTATACTCTATAATTCTTAATATTTTGAAAACAACATTTATACTACAAGTTCACGATAAAATTAAAAGGTATTGTTAATTGCCACCACAAATTATACAGCTGAAGGGAAAGCACATTTAAACTTATCGGTGTAGACCTTTCTGTAATGAAAAAGTAGATAGGAAAATAAGATTTAACTAACTCACAACTTAATTTCCAATTGTCTCTTTATGACGAATTTCACATTCTAAATATTTTTTTTTTTTGTTTCTAATGGCGAGCACACTTGGAAGTTAAGGCCGAAAACTGCTACTCATTTTATCGTTACCCGATGGACACCAGTGAACCAAACCATGGAGATACGAGTAGCATAACCCACGTCACACCACCACAAACCCGCTTATAGGGCGGGCCACATTTATCCATCTTCTGAGGAAAGGACAGGAAACACAGAGAGAGAAAGAGAAAGTACATCCATGCCCGAGCAGGGATTCGAACCCAGGTCCTCCCCATCCGTAGTCAGGTACTCTATCCACCAGACAGGGTGGGAGGTGAAATCTAAATATATTTTGTATATATTTTATCTCTTTTTATAATTTATAAATAAAAATTAAATCATACCGCAAATGCACGAAGGAATTACCCAAAGATACACGTGTTAGCAATTTCTTTATAATCAAAACTCCACAGAGATGATACATATAAATGTGTAAATTGCGCAAGTAATCGTTACTACTCTTGCAATGAAATTTATATGAAAATTCAATCAAATAAATCTATTGAGTTATAGTGCAAAGCCCCATTTTATATTTGATTTCATATTTTTCTTTCATTTGCATTATATTATATTAAAGTCATCAGATTTTTATGTTAATCTCTTCTTTAATTTGTTTTATATTTTGCGCTTATCAGCCTTACTAAAACTTGTATCACTTGTATCAATATTTATAAAGTTATTTACATAATTTCTTATCTAGTATTGAATTATATTATCCAAAATAAATGTTTTCTATTCTGAAATTCTCGTATTATTAATGCCAGTAATAAATTACACAATAATGAACAAATTACATGATGATGATCCGGAAGTGATCAAATTTAGATTTTATGTTTCACTTTCCTATTGCTCTTGAAAATTGACAGATTGCTTTATTATTAAAGACTCGTCTCAAATTGTAATCAGTTTTTGAAATATTTATTAAAAATTATTCTTATGCTTGTTTTGTGTTAAGGCCTCCCACTCTGTCTGGTGGTTAGAGTACCTGACTACGGATGGGGAGGACCTGGGTTCGAATCCCGGCTTGGGCATGGATGTACTTTCTCTTTCTGTGTTTCTTGTCCTTTCCTCAGATGATGGATGAATGTGGCCCACCCTATAAACGAGTTTGTGGTAGTGTGGCGTGGGCAATACTATTCGTATCTCCATGACTTGGTTCATAGGGGCCCACCTGGTAACGATAAAATGAGTAGCAGTTTCCGGCCTTTGCAGCATATGGGCTAATGCTACTTACTTGCTCAAGGGTGCCCACCATTAGAAATAAAAAATTATTAACAATTATCACCAGGGAAAAAACTAGCATTTGTTGCACAAACTTCTTGTCTTGATATTCACAGGATGATTTATTTTCCGCGCATGAAACTTATCAAGATTAATTTTAAAAATTAAGACGATATTTTTAAGTTTTACTGGTAAGAAGTATAATGCTCATAATTATTAAAAAAAAAAAAAAAAAAAAAAAAAAAAAAAAAAAAACCACATATAAACTTGAATGACACAAAATTTTCTATAGATGTAAAATCAAATTCACATTTTTTAATACGTGTTTGTTTATTATTTTGAAGTAAATTTATAAAAATGTTACAATTATATTGCATAGATAAATAGTATTTATTAAGTGTAATATCAAGTTTTACATTTGCTTTACCTATGGAGTTAAGGACAATATTAAAATAATTATGTAATTAAAGCTTAAAAAATGCGTCTCTCGATTGTTCATTAACGTCTCAATTGAGAGATCACAATTGTTGAACTCTGTTTATAATTGGCTCTATAGACTAATAATTCCCTACGGCTGCTTTAGGAAAATAAGCATAAAAGAGACAAATATCATTGCGTGATAGTTAGATATGGGAAGTAGATAAAATATACATCTGTAAAAAGAATCATTATAGCAAAACTACCTTTTAGAATAAAAATTACAATTAATTTTTACTTTAAATGATAATTTTGTCATAGTGCTTCGCATTATATCCATTATGTGTATTACAAAAGGCGTAGTTTGGAATTCTGTAAGATATTTAATCGGTGCATTGTTGCTTAAATAAATAAGATTTTTGTATATTTATTTTCTGCGGTTGTGATTAAGTGTTTGAGAATATTTTCAATAATTCTTCTGTCCACCCATGAAAGTGCTTGCTCCTTGCCGCTAAGAAGAAAAGTGCTTTTTTCAGACATCATTGAATCTCTAAAGTATGTTCAGAACAAGTTTGATCGGATTTCCAATAGAGCATGGTAGTAATTCTATGCCTTTTATTTTCTCAGTTTCTATTAGATAGATTAGGTCTAGCTATTGTTAGGTTTCCAGCCCAGAGGGTCATATCCCTTCTATTCCAAAGAAGTTATTTGAAAAAACATAGATAGACAGTAGATTCATAATAAGATATGTGTTCAAAATAAAATAAATTGTTCCTGCATGATTAATTATAAAATTCCAAACAAAATACAAAAAAAAAGTTACAAGAGAGATCATGAAAAAATAGAAAATTGAATAAACAAGATACAATAAATTGTAAGAGAAATTAAGAAAACATACAAAATTGAACAAATGATATAGTACATTACAAGTGAAAAGAAAATATGTAAATGAGTTTAAATATTGTTTAAATATGTTTATTTTATTTCATACATAGTTCTATATATATATAAAAAATTGTTGTTATTACAACAATTTTTTATATATATAGAACTATGTATGAAATATTCATAAGGTGCACTTACACATAGAACTGTATAGTACTTATTTTATCTATTTATTTTTTATTTTAATTATTTATTATTCCTTAAATTATAAACAAAAAAAGAATACACAAGTATTTACAAACAAAAAAATATATACAACTCAGTACCCCAACGAAGGGCAATGAGCAAGAATTTGAAACAAAAGAGAAAGTGCCAAAAAAATAAGTATTTTTATTTTGAACTAAATTAGTTTGTTGTTGGGCTTAAACGCAGCCTCAGTTTCTATTATGATCTACATAAGACAAAAGTTATAGTGTCTTTACCATTGAGCATTAAAGAAAAAGTGATAGCCAATATCTGAAAAAATAAGGCATGGTGTTTGTTTCCAATATTTCTTCTAAATACCTTTGTGTGGTTAAACTTGATGCTATGAATTATATAAAACTCAGCATGCTCACTCAAATCATAATTATCTTCTCATCCTTTATAATGACCAATTTTATCTTCAAATTGGTTACAACTTATACCATCAACTTTCTTCAGAATTTATTTGCCTTTAACCACTAAATATTGGTTTTACTCCATATACTCCATATAAAAACGTATCTGAAGTGACACTTAAAAATAAATGAAAAATCACCAATGAATTACCTCCAAATTTTACGCTCAACAGCAAACATTTCCAGTACTGCTGTTTTAATGATACACACCATTAGACTACATATAGAGAAACCATTTTGGAGATACTCATTTAGGATTGATTAGTAATATAGCCTGTTTTGTCTCGAACTGTAGCAGAGTATATCGGTT
Organism: Latrodectus geometricus; assembly: GCA_026290005.1. NCBI lineage: Eukaryota > Metazoa > Arthropoda > Arachnida > Araneae > Theridiidae > Latrodectus > Latrodectus geometricus. Next base: position 64,286 of record JAPDSC010123682.1, on the reverse strand, counting down.
ATCATTTGCGAGTTACAAAAGAATGACCTCGTTTTTTAATTGACGTCTTACACCGACTTTTTTTTAGAATCAGTTCCTTAATTTTTTAATGACAATCCTTATCAATCAAATAGATCTCGCTATGAATCTTTGTGATTAACTAAATCCATGTCTCTCAATAATATAATATAATAGGTTAGGAATTTTGATAAATCATGTATTAATTTTAAACCATTTAATTCTAAATCAAAGAATCAATAATTAAATTTTACATCAATGGTAGGGAAGATTTTGAAAAACGCAAATTTCCTGTTTTTCTTCACGTCAAGTGGATAGTTTTGTAAATGAAGATTCTCTTTTCGATTTCTGCTACATTTTAAATTACGTATAGCTTACATTTTAAAATACATTTTTAATTACGTGTGTATGAAGCTTTTTTATCGGTATTAGATTTTGTGTAATTTATTAAAACTGTGTTCCTTTATTTTTGAACATGTATGTGAATTAAGTTACATTCTTATTAAAGCACTCTTAATATCATGATACACAATACATAATTTTTCATATTAAATCGTATAAAAAAATTAAATCATGATGTTTAACCATCAAATTTTAAAATTTATCTAAAATATTTTTTAATTAAATATATTAATATAAATACTTTTTTAGTAAAATGAATAAGACACAATTTTGTGTCACTGAATTTCACAATACGTAAAGTCAATTGTCAATCAGCTGAGATGAGCCATTGCAAAACATTATATAACAATGTATAACATTTAATTAACCAGGCTTTTACAATTGAACCTCGAACTGGTTTTTATTTTAAAGTAATCTTGTATTGTAAGATTACCAATCCAATAATGGTTTCGACCAATCGATTTTAAGAAATAAATAGCTTAAGCTATTTATTTAGAAAATATGCCCAAATATTTTAACTTTGGAGAAGATTAATTTGAGCTTTTAAATTTTACAAATATAATTTCAAGAGCCTTGGTGTAATTTAAAAATTTCTTATTGACTTATTAAAATTATAAAATGTGTCAAGAAAAATTAAGTGTTTGTAAATTAATATTTTATTTATTTGAAAATTTTAAAAGATAATTCTATTATTATTCAATAGCTTTTTAAAACAATTTTATGGGAAAATCTGTCACAAGTTTCATATTCATAAAATTACGGTTAGTTTCTTAATTTGTATTCATAACGATTAAATGAAAAATTTTATAATCTCGTTTTAATAATAATAGTATTAATTGAATGATCTCATTTTATCTTTAAAACAAAATAGCACCAGTCATTTATTACAAAAAAAGAACAAATTCTTTTAAAACACGTATAAAATGAGCTTGACGAACAAAACGTATTTAATACACAATAAATTATATTATTTTAAAATTAAACGTATTTACCACGTAATCAGAATATATGCGTTTCATCATTACAAATATTTAAAAAAAAAAAAAAAAAAAAAAAAAAAAAAAAAACTATTCCAGTACTATAATTTAGTTCTTAGTTATAATATATCTTAGTATTAAGACAGAGAATAATTATAATTTCATTGTGAGAATAAATATTTTGAAATAAGGAAAAAAATTATGCGGCTCAAGCAAAGAGAAATACATAAAATACATTGATTGACATGCTGTGTTCCGCAATTTTTACAAAGACCACAATCATCGCTTTTGTTATCAAAAAATATTAAGCTATTTTTATTACAAGATTAATGGCTAATTAATTGAAACATTGCAAGCTTTCCTTGATCATATCAGCTGCTTTCTCAGCCACCATTATCACGGGCACATTTGTGTTACCCCATGTAATGCTGGGTATGATAGAAGCATCTACAACTCTTAATCCACTGATTCCTTTGACCCTAAAAAATTGAGAATAGAATATTCTAGATTAAAGTTATACTTCCGAAGCAAATTATATCATATTTTAGAATATAAGTATTAAAAGTTCACATGTCTACAATTATAATACTATAGTCTTCTATTACAAATAGAACCCATAACGAAATGATAAAAGCTTATACTTATATTACTATCTGATGTTGTGTGCACTGCTATTGGGAAACATTGCAACAAATCATGAAGCACATTAATTTTGTGGAAAAACATGCCAAATCTAAAATTATAATAATTGGCAAATTTTTTTAATTATTTATTTTTTTTATTTAATTGATTAGAAAATAAAGTATTTAATTCATTATTTTCATTTAGCAATAACTAAAAATATAAAATTTGGAACTGTATAAAAAAAGCTTAAAATATAAAAATATATTTGTTATTAAATTTTTCTTCACTAAAAAACTCTGTTGAATAAAAAATACAAGAAAAACTGTGCTCTTGAGAATTGTAAATTAAGAGTTCACATGTCTACAAATTTCTTAGTTTAAAATTGTTCATTACTTTAAAAAATCTGCTTTATCATGAAAAGATTCATTATTATTCTTTAATGATTAGAAGGAAGTTTTAATTGAGCATGTACTTTACTGTTTTACGCATTCTAGTGTATAAATTGTTATGTCAATTGATATTACTAATCCTTAATTCTTTGAAATTTTAGTCGGTTGGTTGGGTTTTGTGGCGCAAGGTCCAAAGAGGACAAGCTGCGCCAATTGAAATTTTGGTCAGCCTATCAAGTTTTTATGTAAGATTTTATTCACATAAATCTAAATTTTTAAAGTTAAGTTACATTAAAAATTCAAATTTAAAAGTAAATTTAAAAAATATTTTATATAACTAAAATAAAAAATATCATAAATTTGTTATTCTTAATTAGTACATTGCAAATAGCTTAAATATCAATGGATTGTAAAATAATTGGTAAATTTGTACACCTTCAACAAATGTGATTTTGTAAATCAACATTTTAGGACAATAAATATAGGATCAATCACGTTTAAAAAAATTTGGATAGACACATTGAAATTCAAATAGAAAAGAACTACTAGTATGATACGAAGCTAATATAAAAAAAAATTCAATAAGATTGAAAAATTAAGCGTTATCTATCTGAATTTAGATTGTAAAGATTTTTGAAGTTTAAATGTGGAAATTAAAAATTTTATGAATTCAAAATCATGTTAATGTCATAATTAAACATTATAATGTTTAATTACGACATTAACATGGTTTTGATTGATCTAAAATATTTACAATTGCAATTAATGTACATTAAAAATGTAGATAAAATAAATCATATATATATTTGTCTTATTCTTATTATTTTTCTTTGTAAATGAAAAAGATTATTATATTGCTTAACTTTAGTGTAAATATTATAATATTGATATGTGTATATATATTTAATATTAAAATTATTAGTGTTGAGAAAATATTTTTGTGATTGTGATGTATTACTTCTATTTTGATATATTTTTAAAAAATATGTTAATAGTTTTCTAGATTATTCGTTGTAAGTACTAATAAATCCTACATTATTTGTAAATTGTTCACCATTTTTTTTCCTATTATTTTTGTGTTCATAAAACACAGCAATTTAATTTACTTTGTATAGGATAATATTTTATTTATAGTTAGGGATAATTAAATTAATAATATTGTAAATCAGCTTGCCAAATATTTATTAATAAACAAATAAAAGAAAGTAAGATCAAAATAATTTTTTTCTGTGATAAATACACAAAAAATAAAAGTTTTAAATTTCATATGAGAATTAAAATAGTATATGAGTTAAAGCTTAGTATTATTCATATAAAGTTATATGTTAATAGTTTTGTTTTCCTCATATTTTGATTTAAAAGATATTAAAATTTGCTACATTTGATTAAAGTCAATCAGATAATATATAAGTACAGAATTACTGTGTAACAAGTTAACTATCTAATTTTCTATTTCCTGCATGATTTGTAAAATTTTCTTTGTTTCAGAAATGTCAATGAATAAAATATTTTCAGTTGTTGAATTTGATGATGGATTACAATTAGTTCCATCCACATGGTTAATAAATGATAGTAAAACTTGCTATTTTCCAAAATATGTTTCAACAAAACGTGTTGAAACGGCAGTTAAAGAGCAAGAGCCCCCTACTGGCAACTGGAGAACATATCCTGTAAAAAGGATATTTGCTTCATCAGGTATTAAATTAGATAAGAGTATTAAAATTAAAACTAGTTTTAAACTTACAAATTAAAATTTTTGTAAGCCTAAATAAACTTGTTTATTATTTTATTAATTATTTTAATACTAAATTATCATTATATAATTTTTCAACTCTTTAGATTCATATAAACGAGGAATAAAAAAACTCAAAAAAGCGGAATATGAATCTGATAATTTTACTGCCACAGAAAGGGAAGTGTCAGAACTAAGTGACTCTTGTGATGATACAGTTAAAAACAACTTTCCAACTTTTCCTAGTACTAGCAGCAGTATTCGCTCATCGGTGTTAGATACTGCAGTTAATGTTGTCACTCCAAGTAATATTACTGAAGGTACTACTAGGTATACTGAAGGTATGAAATAATCTTAATTTAAAAACTATTCAGGAAATTATAAATATCTGAGTTAAAATATAGTATCGTTAATGTTATTTAAAAATTCCTTAAAAAATTAGTTAATATATTTAATGGGTACTATCACCACAATTACAGTTATTTGCCTGCATCAGTTATGGCGCAGCATGTCCTTTGGACCTTGCGCCATACAACCCAACTAACCAGCCCGCATCAGTTAAAAAATTGTATACTAGATTTTATTTAATCAATAAAATTTGCTTAAGACTTCAAAACAACTTTTATTTAGATATTTTTTGGAATGTAACTTAAATGTTGAATTAGAAAAGAAAATTGTATGAAGGTTTTAATCCTTGTTATAAGTTCTACAACTGTCATTAAATGATAAATTAACTTTTAAAGAAAAATGTATACATTTCTAACATGAAATTTTATCTTAAAATTTTGCATGATAATTTCTCTAAATAAATTTTTGATTAAAAAAAACAAATTTTTATTCTCTTTAAATGAAAAAGATGCATCTCTATTTCAGATTTGTCTGACATTTTGAAGCAACTGCAGATAATAAAATTACGGCTGGAAAGGATTGAAGAAGTTCAGTATGAAGTGCTTCGTAAATTTGATACCCCAGCTCACTTAAATTTTGAATCTGAAGCTATAGAATTACCACATTTGCCATTAGAAAATCTTGCTTTTTTACATGATTTAGAGAAGAATTTACTGAATTTGGATTTTAAAGCAAATTTTGTAAGTATTCTGTATAATTTAACTTATATCCTTTGTGGGCATTGTTTCAGTTTGCTTTGATAAGCCAAAAAATAATTTAAAATATACATCATACTAATTTCTACTGTGCTTATAAAACATGCAGAAATTTTTTTTTCTATATTCCTATTTTTTATGAGAAAAAACTTTTCTTTTTCTTTCTTTTCATTTTTTTTTCGATGAAAATTATAGTAATATGTAATTATATTTGAGATAGTGTATTCAAATTTTATCTTACTAATATTTTATTCTCTCTTTTAGCAAATCCATATCAATCGAATTGGAGGCTCTAGTGTTAGTGACATTGTTCGGCGTTTAATGAGTCATTTGTTATCTAATTCATTAGCAATGGAGTTTAGTTACCTGGGCATGAGAAAGAAAAAATGCTTTTCAAATTTACTGCTTCATGGTGTAATTTTTGGTGAGTCTTCTAGTTTGAATTAATTAAAATATTTATTCTACATTTAAATTAAAATTCTGATAATCGTAGACCTTATTAGCAACCATACTTAAAAATATTCCATTAATAATCTTTTTTAGTCTATATTTTATTGATAATCTGGTACAAATAATTTGCTCAGTGTCAATGTTTAGGCTGTCCAGTAGATACTATTCAAGTGCGAATTCATAGATTGCTTTCTGAGAACAATTTTTAAGTCTTTTTTTTAGAATTAAAATGGACTAATTTTATATTTAATCAATTTGAAAGGTTATTTCTTTATCAGACTAATTTTAATATGTTATAAAATGTATTAAAAATTTAAAACTTGCTATTTCATTGTTGGGATTTGTTATGTCTATAAGTCCATGTGTTGTTTATTTTTTAACTATCAAATGAGAATCTAATGGTGATAAGAAAATTATTTTGCTTTATTGCTTTACAAGTGTTGAATTTTTTTAACAGTAGCTCTTTTAAACTAATTTATATCTTTAAAATAAAATTTAAGTTGTTGAAATAATCATTAAACCTTAACATATAAAGTTTTGTTTCTGATAATCTTGATCTTTCTAGATTATCTTATAAAATATTAATTTCTTTTTTTAATAATAGATGCAGTCTGTTTTCATATGCCTCAAGTTACAAAAGCAGAGATGGCTAAGAGCATATCGAATTGGCTGCGGCATGCAAAAGAAAGAGTGGAGAAACAGAAAAAAATGATGATTGAGTGTGTGAATAATTATGATTTTTAATAATGATTGTGAATAAAAAATTGAGTGTGTATATAGAAGTCTGTAAAATAAACAATCTAAAAACTATATTTTGTTCCAAATTATATTTCCTTTAATTTCTTAAATTCATTTGATCTATACTTAAAACTGTGCAATTTTGAATCACTCTTTAAATAAAAAAAGAATTTTGAATATTTCAAAGAAAACAAAATATAATTATGGTTATATAAATGCCAATTAATGTAATCTTTGTACTTCTGAAATATCTTAGATCCATTTGATTAAAACGCAAATTTGTTTTCTAAGAATTTCATAAAATATAGGAAAATTTGTTAACTTAATAAATATTAATATATTTTGATAATAAATCATAATGATGCTATTAAAATAGTCGCATGGAAACATTTCAGAAATTGGCTATTTTCTTATATGAGAGAAATAAAAATTAGATGGCACAATTAAATTAATTAGAACTTAATTTAATTGTGCCAATTGAAATTGTGGATTCTCTGTTATTTAAATGATTGTTGTTGATTAAATTAGTTAATTTTAATGTGCATATTTGTGTGTGTAAATAAAATGTTTTGGTATATATATACCAGTGTTTTAT